>VCRD01002084.1:75948-87342 GCA_006783055.1 Trinorchestia longiramus
TATATATATATATATATATATATATGCAGTCTTAATTCATTGGAACTGAAGTTATAGAATCTAACATAATTATTACCAAGTCCAAGAAAATTATCATCTCTATCTTAGCTACAATGATTTGTTCAATTACTTTCTCCAAGCTATGAGCTTTGAAAAATAATTTAATTAACTGCTTTACAGAATCAGCATTTGTTCATACCTAAATTATTTATTTACTATACCTAACATTCCACGTTACTAAGTTTGAGTACTTGCCTCATCTGATCTTACCAGTTATATAACTTAGCAAGGAAACGCCAATTTAAAATCATAAACTATAATACTTAGTTTGGTTGCGTATTTACTCTCAAAAGTCACTGAAATTCGGTTAGTTACTTACATCATAGAATAGAATAGAATAGAATTAGGCTATAGGAACGAACCTTCTGGCCCATTCTTGGGTCGGATAATTACTTTGATAATTATTCGGTTGTATACCCAAGTCCCATGCCGTATTTCTAGCCGCGTCAACCATGTCGGCAGCGGGATGCTGAATTTCAGTTCGCAAAACGCAGCTTCGTTTAACTCATATGAATGTTGTAGACCTTGTTTTAATCACTTACTTCACCTTAATTGCCATAAAACTTGCCTAACTCACCTGCTTCACGAGTCAGAGAGCACAATGCAACTAATTGGTCTTGTCCCTGCAGTTCTTACCTTACTCTCCCTTCTTTCTGAGCTTGCCAGTTTTGCACGTTGGAGGGAACAACCATAGAAACTTAAAGCATGAAGCAATTGACCTCACCAATTGTTTCTTTGGAGCCTTCCAAGCCATTGATCAGATGACCTCTCTTACTAACCGTTTCTTTTAACCTTGTACTCAACAAGACCTGTTCGTTGAACTTGTAGAGCTGTACTAGTATTGCAGAGGCCCCCATGTGCTCATTCAACCGTTTGTATCAAATTGTGAAAATAAGTTCTTTTCGTTTGTAAATTGCAATGGGCTTAATGGGACTCATATATCAAAAGTAGGTTCAGATTTGTCCGATAACATTAACGAAATTGATTTCCCGGGTTTGTATGCAAAATACGTCACACACATACTTCGCTGAAGTACAACTTTTAGACTTCATATGTGTATTGTGCTCTGAAAGAATTCTCCAAATTGAACATTTATCGATTGCATTTAACAGCAGAATTATTCTCTTCACAATATTTGAATCAAATTCGTTTACTCTAAACCTCATGCTAGAGGCACATAAGTAACATGGAAGATACATGTATTTTCTTACACTTAACCTCGTGTTTGTTTAGTGTAAGAGAATACAAGTTTCTTTTAAAACGTGGGCACGAAAGTAACATAGAAGATACTTGCACTACAATGAGACAGAATATTTAGCAGAACTGATAAGTTGCGTGAAGGCGAAGCTGTGGAGGCAGCCCTGTGTAGCCTTGGACCAATAATTGCTGTTCTTTAGTAGACGACTTTCCTTTATTGTTTATTTCCCTGGTCTTGTTGCAGCAGGTGTCTGCCTATCTGTCTTGTTGCAGCTGGTTACTGATCATGTGTCTAGTAGCAGCTAGTTACTGATCAGCTACCTTGTTGCAGCTGTTACTGATCAGGTGCAATAACAGCACACCTGTCTACTACTTACCTTGTTACTGCTGGACTTGTTACAACAGGCCTTGTTACCACCGGCTTTGTTACCACATACCTTGTTATTACAAACCTTGTTACCACTGGACTTGTCACTACAGATCTTGTTACCACCTGTCTTATTACTACTTACATTGTTACCACTTGCCTTGTTGCTACTGTATTGCTGTATTTTCGCAGTGTTGCAAGGGAAACTTGAAGTTCCAAGTCAGAAATCTTCATTACTCTTGCCTGATGAAAATACAGAATTTCTAAAGCCCATGAATGAATTTTGCTGCTATCAGCAACTCTCGTTGTCTTGACAATGTCATCAGCCAGAGCACAAACTTGCTGTGTACTGCGAGCAACGCAACACAACACTTCAATCAGTAACGTGTAGCAGCAGTGAGGGAAGCTCAGAGGTACTGGTGTTGGGAACACCTTGTCTTCAACGACCCATGTCATGCTGGAGCTACACAACTTTCCACCTGTTCCACCTGCTCCACCAGCTCCACCTGCTCCACCAGCTCCACCTGCTCCACCGAATTTCGCATGTCATTTTGAAAAAAATTGTTTAACTATCATTTTAAAAATTAGAAACAAACTCCTTAGTCTCTATTCCGAAAGATACACTTATCGTTGTAAGCTTAAGAATTATAATTTTTTAACTCATTTTGCTCGTTTCAATTCCTACATCTTTGAGCTAGCTATTTGCAAAAATGAATAAATTTGATGTAGAAAAATGGCCTAAAGTTTTTGAACACCCATGAACTACAACGATGATCTCATAATTAATCTTCTTCCTGCAAAAAATTTTCGGTCAAATTGAAGCACTCATGGTGCCTTTTGATAATTTTTCCCCTATTCAAATTTCCTTTTTATTTACTTTTCCTTGCAGATCTTTCTTCTATTATTTCTATCCCATAAAAATGGAAACGATTGTTTCCGTTCTTCTTTGCATGATAACTGCAAATTTTTCAATTTTTCCTCAACTACAGAAGCTTCAATAATTTCTTTCTCCCTGAAAAATTACCCTAAATCAATTTTCACCTCAAAAAATGTAAAATTCATTTTCTGCGGAAACTCCTTAGGCATTTCATTTGTATAAATTGCCTAGAAACTTCGGCCAACTGAATCTCCGAAATCGTTTAACTGCCACAAAAACCCCGCGGAATAATTTGTATCTCAGGACTACTCAAAATTATTTGTGTTACCCTAAAACTGCCCAAAATCATTTTTTAGAAATAATCTCCAGAATCATCTCCATCTCTTTCCCTCTAAAACTCGCCAGAATAGTCACCCTGCAATGAAAATTTTCCTGGATATCTGCAGTCCTTGAAACTCTCCTGAATGGTTATCCTGGTACCATACTTCCCTCAGATCACCTGCATCTCGTCAAACTCGCCAGAATAGTTATCCTACCTCGAAAATTCTCCAGGATCGGATCTGCGGACTGATTGCTGACGTGCGCCGCGTCCGGAAGTGCGGACCGATCGATATGAGAGACACGAATCGCTTCCGATTATTTCCTTCGACTGAGGCTGACGCCCTCTTACTCCATGCCTCAACGATGGCCTTTTTCCGCCACTCTCGCCCTACTGACTTCGTTATTACTTGAATGCGAACCTAATGGAATATACTTACGTCGGGTTCCACAAGCCACGCTTCAAGATACGACCGCCAGAGGGTGTAATTGTGACGTTTAAATTGTAGGGCAAGGAGAAATGAAAGTCATATGTTCTCTTGGATATCGATTATTTAAATATATCCTAGGAAAGTCAGCCCTTTGCTCTAAAAACAAACGCCCTATTTTCCTCTTGTCGGTTGTTGAGCATTAGAGCGCTTTAAACTTGTGCTTTTACGACAAATAGATGGCTTGCATAGTCCATTAAGTACCTTGAATGCAAGGCTTTGTCTTGTTATCATTCACTGCAAATGTTTAAATATAATATCAATTTTGAAAAGTTCCTTAATAGGCAACCGTAGTTCGGTATGCAAATTAACATAAAAAACATTTCTGGAACCTACACACGCAGTTACTAGATACGTTAATTGTTAATTATGAAATTACTCAATATATGAAATCGAAAGAGATATCCAACAAAATACATATAAGTAAATTGTCTTTTCTTAATGGATCGTTCCTTTAAATTATACACCAGTAGATCTATTAATCAACATGAAAATCTTGAAAAAAAAACTCGAAAAAAGTCAAACTGTGAATTGCATTATCAAAATTTTTGGCTCAAAATACTAAGCGAAACCTGGATTGTAGGGAAGGTGGCTAAACAATTTTTGGACTGTTGCTAAGACAATGATTAGTTTATCCAAATGGATGTCATCAGTTTAAACTCAATAAAACCAAGAATTGAAGTGAAATTAAAAAAATATGAAACGTATCAATAAAACGTATAAAATTTTAATTTAAACTTGATGCTAAAATGAAAAATAATTCTCTGCAACCAAAATTTCAAATTCGTCCTGAAACTCAAAAACATGGAAAAACTGAAAAACAAGAATCCAAAACTGACATCAGCAACCGACTAGAAAAACAAACCTACGCCGAACCTAACATACTAAAACTTCGAAAAAAATTTAGTGAGATCTCGGAGTTTTGTTAGCGAGATCATCGAAGAATTAAATCCTCGATCTGGAACGGAGCCACAAGCCAAGCACCGTACGACCCTGACAACTTCCTAGCCGTCTTGTTGAGGATAGCCTTGAGCTACTCAGCCACTGAGCACACAATTTAGCTAATAACCGTTGCAGAAAAAGTGAAGACAAAGGCTCGAAGAAATGTAGGTCTGTGTGTCTGGGTGGGGTCTCTGAGAAGGGAGTAGAGCATGGCGGAGGAAGCTATAAGGAGGAAGTTGTGTGAGCTGCAGCCACCGAGGAAGATGGGTCACTGATGCAGTCTGGAAGAGGGAGCGGTGCTGCGGTCAGGACCGGAACAGTGTATGCAAGGGAATTGTGTCGTGAAGCAATGGAATTTGAGGCGGGAAATCTTGAGTAAAAAGCGTGGTGATGTAAAGCGGAAAATGAAATGAGATTTTCACTTGGAGAAAGGGCCGGAGCAGTTGTGAAAGAAGAAAAATGCAGGAAGTAAGATAATTTTCGCGGTCAGGTTGAATTACAAGACTCATGATACACAATAAAAAATATACATGCCAAATCAAATATCTGAACAAACTTAGACGATGAAGTGTATCTTAACGAGACATATAAGATATAGGTGCGTCTTGAGAGAAGATCTCAAATTGAAATTTAGTTAAGGCTTGAGAATATTTTCAAAGGGTTTCAGGAATGGAAAAGAGACGAGGATATGGTTACAACGTATCATGTAGTTTTATGATACATTGTTACTTTTCCCAAAATAGTCAAAATAAGAGTATGTTTCAAGGAATTATGTGGAACAAATATGTAGGAATATACAACGAAATATACTTTACGTGCAGAGTAAATAAAATATTGCATGCCATACCATTGTTAGAAATTGCAATGAAAAGGTACATCCCTGAACATAAAGAGAGTGTGCATCATCAACCGAAACAAATGGAGAATGAGCGTGGGCCAGTGAATCCTTGTGAATATCGATGCAAATCAACGCACAGTTTTTACAAGCCCTTAAGTATAAAACTGACTTTTATGAATTGGAAAACTAAATAATATAAAATTTATTCCTTCAGATTGTGCAGAAGTGATGTCATCTTTAACCCTCAAAGGATCACATCACTCGAGGAGGAACTAAGCCGAGTTTGTAACAGTAGAAGCACGATCCTTGAGCTGAGGAGTTTTTGCACTGGTTGCTTCCGGCTCAGAGCTGCCTGCATCACTCAAGACGAAACTTCCGTAACCGAAACTCGGAGGATGAAATGCAAGGGACAATTATTATTTTATATTCCTGGTTTAACCAAGCAAGGGACAAACTCATGTTCTGTGACCAGGAGGAAATGTGTGAACACTACAGTCATTTCTGAATGATAATAAGATATCACTGAACAATTAATGCGTATTTTTCATTCACTGCGATCCTCTGAAATAATAGTTTTCATGGAGGGAAAACCAGCACATGTGTCAGCCTTCATCATACAATATTGATTCTATGTATCTACTATGTGTAATCATAATTTCTTAACTATTTTCTTCTAAATACTCATACATTTGTCATTATTGCTTGTTCTTGCATTTTTTACAACCTGAATTTTTGCTTTGTATTTCAACAAATGCATTCTTAAATTCCAAGTTTGCAACAGAGGTTCTCTTACGAAATGATCAGCGTTCCTTTATGCTCTACTCTTCTACATTTCAGTCCTGTTACTTTATGCTATCTCTACATTAGTCTACTCTCTACCACCTGTACAGCACCTCTACATCAGTCTACTCTCTACCACCTGTACAACACCTCTACATTAATTTACTCTCTGCCACCTGTATAACTATCTACTTTGTCCCTCGTCTACTCCTGGGCCTTTTAAATCTCTACCACATTTATTCATTATAACTCATCACAGAAAGTGAGCATCTACGCTAGTACTCAGAGCTGGCAATTAGCGCTAGTAATCACATCGCTTTCTCATTTCCACTCTTTTCTTTCTACTTCTCCTTTCCTCCTTCTGATCCTTTAACATAATTATCCCCAGCTCTTTTTTTCTGCTCCTCTTCTCATCACTCTCTGCCTCTTACTCTTCATTCCTCTTCCTTCACTTTAAACTTCCAGTTCAGCACTCCTTCTCCCCCCACACATTCTTCCTCCATCCGGTCTCCCGCATCCTGATTAGGTTTGCTTAAGATTGCCTTATCTGGCCGATATCGCCTTCACGGCAGCAACACCTCAAGATGAGCTCTCTGTGTGGCGGCGGCAGACTCTCATTTCCTAGTGAACAAATGCCTCTTCAGTCGTAGAAATGAAGGGTCATTGACCTGATTACTTAATGAAGGGTTCAGCTCCTACTGACTTTTGAGTTAATGGTTAAGGAGGTAAATAACTTCCTGTGTGCACATTTATGGGCTTAGCTCCTACTGACTCATAGAAATGCAGGGGTTATGACCTCCTTGGAGCTTATTGAGGGGTTCAACATTTGTGTATAAGAGGAGGAGCCTTGTAGGGGCTTATCTAAGGCATCGATTCCATGTAACATGGAAATAATATGTTGGGTGCTTATTAGAGTTCAATTCCTTGTAGCACCTAGGAATGGAGGATCAGTGACCTACTGGGTACTTATTGAAGATTTTTATTATTTCTCATTGAGAGGAATAAAAGAAGAGTAACCTTGTTTCTTGGTGAAATTCCACGTCATAGATAAGCAGGAAGTCATTGACCTTTTTCACGCTTAAAAACTTATTCTAGCAGACAAATATAGGAAATTTATTTGTTTATGGTCAAGTTTATTGATGCGATCTCAGAATCTCAACGTCGGCGACTGTTAGGGAAATATCACTACAAATTAGTTGCCATATAAAGAGTTTCCAATTGAGTGAAGGCTAACCATAACCTCAGAGCCTCGGGGGCTAAAGAATAGACTAAAAATAACTAGTAGATGCATGGTCTTGTTTTGGATAATCTTCAAAACAAGTGTTTAAAATAATAGTTCAGTAATGCATTTGTTGATGCATCCTGTCGATGTAACCCATAGAGTAGTTTGCGTGCCGTGGTACACAAATATTAACACGTTGACTCCGATTGCCTGATTGGTGTAAAACTTCACTTTGTACGCACAGTCATTAGAAGGATCTGAAAAAATTACAGAATCTAACCTCAGTGGTACACATACGTACCACTTCGGAGTCAACGTGTTAAGTAAATATCAATCAAAATTTTTCTACCATATCAAACTTTCTCAGCATTTTTAACTCAAATCACTTCGGAATGTTTTCATTTGGTTCTTTGTTCCAAGACTCCCTGAAATGTGGCACATACGCGCGCCCTGCTAGAAGGTTACATGTGCATCAGACAAGTGTAGCTACATTATTTATTTGGGGAGTTACACAGAAGTACTCGGAGAACAGGTGTTCAATGTAAGAACAGACGCAGAACAGACTGAACAATAGCATGTGAAGAATGGAAGGTCGGACTGTGTACTGATGGTGAACATGGAGTACCAGAGCAGAGATCTAGCGTATTACTCCCACCAGACTTCAAAGTTCATAATGATGCTAATGATCGTAGTAATGGTAATTATAAATAATAATGATAATATTGTTGATGATAGAGTACTCATAATTATGGTGATAATGATTATATTGATAATAATAGTAATAATGGTAAGCGTTATAAAAATATTCGTAATTATATTAGTTGTTATACAACAATTGCTTCTACAACTTCTACTTCTATTAATAACAATAATAATAATAGTTGTGGTAATAATAGTAATGAAATAGTACTAATACAATAACACGTTCATATAAAAAGGCCATGGATATCTGTAGTGACAGTTAGAGTACATACAGCGTAGAACCTGTGTATGAATATTCAGGTGTACGTATCTGTCTCATGTACAGTACAGAATGTGCAGTACATGTCGTAAGTTGCAGTGGCGTATCCGCCAGTCATCTCGTTACTGTACAATATTCGGAGAAAGCTCGTGTGTTTTCACCTTCTCCGATGCATCGACCGTAAAAATAATTAAAATTAGCGTACAATCAGCACCGTAAGAATTGTACCGTATTTAGTACGCAACCTAGTGCGTCACTCTAAGCAACGAGTAACACATACACGGGTAGGAAATGTTAAGTAGAAGAGAGCTCAAAACTTGGACAGTCCTGGATGGTTTTCTTGAAGTAGTCTCCTGCACGGCATGGGATTTGGGTCTCAACCCAAGAATGGGCCAAAAAGTTCGTTCCTATTGCCCTATTCTGTTCTATATGAATAGCTATGATCTTCAGGAATGAGTGATGTGTAGGAAACACATGTCTGTACTGTTTGGATCAGGTTGCTCATAGTAAATAGATTTTGTGTGCTTTGGGCTAATGATTTAACAGGTTTGTCTATGCATAACATTCTCTATACTTGATTTTTGTGAGGGCATAATTTATAGCCTTAAGGTCCTACCAGGGAATGGCTTTAGACTCTTGCCCGACCGTTATTTAAGGAAAAAATAAATAAAATTTATAGAATTTAGTAAGAATAAACAAAAAACACGAAAAAAAATACAATGCTGAACGATATCCTAATCAATGAACAAGTTAATTAACAGAACGCTTGATAGCGACAGAGTAGCCGGATTCTCCTGGAACAGAAACTTTCAGTCGGTCTCGAAGGCGCGTTACTAAACATCTGACAAACTACAGCTTGCTACCTGGCTTCCTATTCTCTCGGCCTTACACAGAATGTAGTTTTTAGGATCATACAAATTTAGCCATCTAAGCAGATAACTATCTAACTTCCTGATCTATCTAACCTATGCTGAACTGACACAGGTAAAGGCGCCGCCGAAGAAGTCAGGCCTGATGAGAAAAAAACAGTTTCTGTAATTATAAATAAACAAATACCCCAAATATAAGATCCAATGTCACAATGTTACGTACTCTGCAGCACTGTTAAGTCTCTCACCGGTGGTGGGGCAGAGGCTGGCGCACTGAAAAACTAAACGGGAGCAACTCATCAAAAGAATGATGAAAAAGAAGTTGCATGCAATAAAGTCTCATTAATCTACTTACATGCGTACTGTGCAGTCTTTTCTATTGCAAATTAGAATATGCCCACACTATTTTACTTATTACCTACGAAAGCTCTATGATATCAGATTTTTATCATTTGAGCACTTTCTAGATCTAGACTCAATTATTTCTCTGATCAGCCACCACCTAGACTTTCTAGCCCCAGACAGAGTGACAGCTCACGAAGCTCACTAGTGTTCAGCCACTGCGCTCTCTCTGCGCCTTCACTTCATGCTGTTCCGCTCAGCTGGGTGATGGGTGACAGGGTGGGTCATGGGTGACAGGGTGGGTGATGGGTGACAGGGTGGGTCATGGGTGACAGGGTGGGTCATGGGTGACAGGGTGTGATGGGTGACAGGGTTGATGATGGGTGACACCCAGAGTGGGTGATGGGTGACACACAGAGAGTGGTAAAGGGTGACACCCAGAGTGGGTGATGGGTGACACGTAATGGGTGACAGGGTTAATTAGTTTAGTTACTTAAGTTTAGTTGCTTAAGTTTGGTTACTTTAGTTTGTTACTTTAGCTTACTCGATTTAGTTTGGTTACTTTGGTTAAGAGACTGTAGTGTAATTGATTTAATTTTCTAAAGTTTGGTAATCTTAGTTTAATTTAATTTTATCAGTTACAGTTCAGTTACTGGCAACAATAAATCAACAGATGTTTCTAGAATTACGATAACTTATTTCAGCTCACAGGATATGAAGTGTTGTCTGGAGCATGGCACTTTATACAGCATGAGACTTGTAACACAAAGGCAAGCGTGTAGCACAGTGGTACTCAAAGGCATGCGTGTAGCACAGTGGTACTCAAAGGCAAGCGTGTAGCACAGTGGTACTCAAAGGCAAGCGTGTAGCACAGTGGTACTCAAAGGCATGCGTGTAGCACAGTGGTACACAAAGGTCATTGCTTCATCTGAAGTCCGGACGAGGGAACAGCGTCCGCAGCAGCAGCAGCCGGACGCTGTGGGCACGTGGCGGACATCCGCTTCTTCTTCTTTGTTTCTTTCCATCTTCGCTGGGCAGAAAAAATTCACGTAAATGAACAGCATTGCAGAAAACGGTGCAACAGTGGGAGTTGAGGTAGTGGGTGTGGTACCTGACTTTATTTATTTCACTTACTGAGTTCCTATTAGAGGTTTTCTTACAGCAAAACTGAATAACTTTTTAAAAAAATTACTTCAAGATTGCTAACTGGGTTGTTTCAGGTTTTCATAAGATTATTTCATTTTTTTATGAATTACGCAAAGTTTTTACAGAGGATTATGTTACGATTGCTTTCTGGATTTTTTTCCAGATTTTTTTAATAAAATTGACTTCAAACTTCATTAATGATTACCTTATCTTTAAAATAGTTCTCGAGGACACCTTCTAAATTCTCTACTGAATCATAAACCATTGTCTACAAATAAAACTGAAAATGCACAAAACTCCATTGTATCACGGAAATTATTTATATTTTGCCTACAAGAACTCCACAGCACAATATTTTCTCGGCATTTTTATAACTTTTTAAATCCAGATTCAATTCTTTCACCTATAAACCACTACCTAGACTTTCAAGATCCAGCATCCAAAAACGACTGCATGGGCTACACTGTGGACTACTAAAATAGTAAATGCAAAGCTCTCTGATAATCAGATATTAAAGGAAGTTACGGAATAGCAATAACATTTCAATGTCAAAAAACTCTTTCCTCCGCGTGTTTTCGGGAATTGACACAAAAAAAACGAATGATCCAAAATGTTTTGCATCCAACATCCAACTACTCTTCAAGTTCACAGGACGACAAGTCTGTAGACACTCAAGTGTCTTGAGATGTGAGACACGCAAGTGTCTTGAGATGTGAGACACGCAAGTGTCTTGAGATGTGAGACACGCAAGTGTCTTGAGATCTGAGACACGCAAGTGTCTTGAGATGTGAGACACGCAAGTGTCTTGAGGTGTGAGACACGCAAGTATCGTGAGATGTGAGACACGCAAGTGTCTTGACGCCGGAACAAAGTGGGTGTGTCTTGCTGACGTGTCCAAGACACTCACGCGTCTTGATGCAGGAAGACATGGGTGTGTCTGCAAGTCAACGGACGAAGCAACGGAACAGGAAACAATGTACGGAACTC
>VCRD01002084.1:87992-100871 GCA_006783055.1 Trinorchestia longiramus
ACCACAAAATATTCTTAGGAAAAATGCGTCCAAACTCCTCGACTGCTTGAGATCAGAAGCTCCAGATGTCAATGCAGGTATTTTTAGATGCGTTACTACATAACAAGCACTGGTTTTGTTGCTGTAATTGGTGGTGCAATTTGTGTGAAGAAAGTGAGAGTGAATGTGGTGCGTAATGGTGTAGTGCACACACACACATTTGTGTCTGTTGGAGCTATGGTGGTGTAGTGCACACTATTTGAATCTCAAAATTTTAAGGTAAAACTTTTTAGATCCCAAAATTTTTGGGGAAAACATTTTGGATCTCAAAATTGTGAGGTAATTTCCTTTCATTATGAAATAAATTATTTTTGGCAAAATAGAAATAAAGTATTTTAGATCTCTTTTATTTTATCCGTCTTATGATATTGTTAAGAAGCATTCAATCTAAAATTGTAATGAAGCGAATGCTTTTATCTTCTCAGTAATTTTAATTCCTTATTTAATGCTTGTTGAATTTCATTAAAAATCCTGTGACTTAATTATTGGAGACGCCACTGTGTTAGCTTCAAGTGTCAAAAATGTGAAGGAAAATCAGTATTGTGAGTCATTGGAATAAAAAATATGCTCATGGGAATAATAATAATGGGGCTATGGTAGTAATAATACTATGTTTATGGAATAATAATAGTAATATGGTCATGGTAGTAATAATAGTAATATGGTCATGGGAATAATAATAATAATATGGTCATGGGAATAATAATAGTAAAATGGTCATGGTAATAATAATTATATGGATACGGGAATAATGATAATATGTACATGGGAATAATTAATGTACGCGTGAGCCGAGGGAATGACTTTAATTTTGAATTGTATAAGTGACAATAATTGTCACAGATTATCTGATTAATAATCATTGTATATTATATGAATAATTGAGTATAATATGTGTCGTAAATTATTGTTAGTTATGTCTAATTAAAATCGAGAGTTATTATTGGCTATATATTCCTTGTAATAACATGTATCATGTCACAATTATAACAATTATGAGTGGGATGTGTTTAGGTTGCCTCATAGCATGAGCTGATGCATTATTTAAGGGCGTATCTAAAATTCGAATCATCCATCAGACACTACTACTACCTCTACGACAAAGCCGCTCCAAACAAAATCCAGTTTGAAACAAATTGATTAGACAATTTTCCGTTGCTATCTCAATAATCAAGCAATTTCGTTTCATGAATTATATGAGAGTACCCTGAACCAAGCACTAGTTCTGTTGTCTCTAAACTTGTGCATTTGTATACGTGGTAATGTTTAAATGGAGTAAAAGAGTTATACATAAACGTTTTCTTCCCTCCCACAGAGTACGCACACGTGCAGCAGCTGTTCCTCGTCGCTGTCACAGGGCGCTTCATTGTGGTTTTATCTTCTGGCACAGATGAAGGAAAATTAACTTCTCGATATACAACGTCGGTTCATTGTGATTTTTCTTAGTTGCATTCCGAGAACATAGAAATGTTTGATCTTCTACGATAACAGCCTAGTTAAAACCACGGCAGCCTCAACTGCACTTGCTTCAGCTGTGATAGCGCCAGCTGCAATTGCTACTACTGAGTTAGCACCAGCTGCAATTGCTTATTCCTGTGTTATCATCAGCTGCAATTGCTTATTCCTGTGATATCATCAGCTGCAATTGCTTATTCCTGTGTTATCATCAGCTCTAATTGCTACCACTGAGTTAGCACCAGCTGCAATTGCTTATTCCTGTGTTATCATCAGCTCTAATTGCTACTACTAAGCATCAGTTGCAATTGTTACAACTGGTACAGTTGCTACAGGTGTTTTATCAGCCCCTACGATGTGCTCCCAAATATGGTTTGACTTTCATGGAAGTTCATAGCTGTCATGCTCGGCAACCAGTGAAGACGGGCATTTTTTATTATTTTTACACTGTTGCCAGTGGCATTCAATCTGAAGAAGTGCAGCTTTTTCATCGAATGTGTGTTTATCCTAAGACTTTTGGCCTCCAAACTTTGTCACAAAAGTTTCAAGTGTGAAGATGGAAGTCGTTCTTCTACTACAGAGTAGATCATCTTGCTCCGCAGTGTTCAACTTTGAATGTATGATATATTTTGTAAGCGTGAATTTTCAGTTGTAGCTCATAGTGAAAGAATTAAAAAAAGAGTCTTAAAAACTGTTTGTTTGTAATTATCAAGCTACAGTTGTGTTAACTGTCTGAATCAAGTTAGAACTGCATCGACTGTAATGCTCCAGTTACAACTGCATCAAATTTTTTGGCAGGTCGCGATGCACAAATGCTGGAACATCCCTTATGAAGCTTTAACAGTACTGACATTATCTAATGTTGAGACCCAACATACGTAATGCTGAGACCCAACATACGTAATGTTGACATCCAACATACGTAATGTTGACACCCAACATACGTAATGTTGGGACCCAACATACGTAATGTCGACACCCAACATACGTAATGTTGACACCCAACATACGTAATGTTGAGACCCAACACACGTAATGTTGGGACCCAACGAACGTATTATTAGCGCAATTGGTTCGAATTATTCTGACATTCTCCCACTGCCAAACACATAGCTATGTTATTGATTTTCTCTCAAATTCAATAATTTAAAATTATTTTAAGTCAAAAAGTTTGAAATAATTCTAAATAGTTATGTTTAACTTTGGTCTCTCATTTTAAAGCGTATGTGAAGCCGCAATTACCTCATTAAACATTTCCTAGCATTCGGACTGCATGATAATTGCATGTTTGACCTCAATTAATTTGTTCGGCTTGCTCTAGAGATTACAATCTCAATAACTGAACGTTTAACTTATTTATTAATGAGACATTCGTCATAAATGCTATATTTTTCAATTACCCAATGGTGTAACCCTCATTAATTAAAAAGATATTCACTCTAATTTCCAGCATCTTCAACTATCCAGTCTCCTCAATCAAAAGAAAGAACCCCGATCTCTTCAAAAATCTTTTCGGTTGAAAGTCAACATCGAAAAAAACTTCGCAAAAACATTCTCTCATCCTATTCTCTTCCCCCCCCCCTCCTGAGCTACATGTGTGTCCTGTTGACACTGCTTCCCCACACAATTAGAATGGGTCAATTTTGCGATATATCAAACAATGAATGAAGTGTAGTCTGTTTTTACAAACCCGTACCTATTAAATTGGAGTCATATTCTGGTTGATGCGTTTAAATAATGAAGCCAGAAGTCAATCCCAGCCTAAATTAATTGCTTATTTATTTGAAATGTTCAGACACAAATTTAGATCAATGGTATGAAAATCACTCAAAGTTATCTTCAATTCTACGAGAAATTCTAAGTTCATTTCTTTTCATTGTTGAATATGGTAAATAATCCTTCATGTCCATGAGTAACTATGGGTATTATCAACAAACTCATGTCAAAAGTATTGAAATTCAACTTACGAGTTGCACAGCTTCGTCAACGGCGTGTGCCCACAACGTGGGAATATTGAACTTTTCCCTAAGTTTGTAGTGGTAACAAAAAAGTGGCAGGTCTTCCCAACAGTCGCATTCAGGTCTAGTACGTGAAGTGCAGATTCCTTTGAGAAATTTACAAGCTTCGCCACAGAAAAAGACAGAGATGCATGTGAGAATTTCGACAATGGAATCGAAAGTATCGATTACCGAATTAAAAGATTACTGGATTTAGGTAAAAAGAGGGCAGGAAGAGCCTCTACAGACAACAGAAGTGACACTGGTTTGTGCCTTTTATAGCGCGAGGATTTATGTAAAAAGTTGTCAACATGGGACGACCGTTGCGGCATTTGTCAGGGTGACAACAGGACAAAGTTTTTGTCTTACGTCGCTCGTAAGAAGATGGTACATATCAATGTATTATAGCAGCTGATGCAATATCAGGCAGTGATAGCATTGGCTTCACGCATTTAGTTCATGTTTTTATATACGAGCTTTTATACACGTAGTACTCAAGTTTTTATTCGACTCTTTCGGTAAAAATTTATATAAATGGCATTACATTTCTAAATACCAATTTACTGCTCCGAATACTCTGCTCCATATAACAGTTTCATATGATGTTATCTTAAAGTTTCATATATTATGATAATTAGAGGAAACCTGCAGTTCTCTAAGATTGCTGTCTCTTTAAAGTCATCATTTACTCCCCCTTTCCACACCACCTATACATTTTCATACGAGGATTAAAATTCATGTACAAGAGACATACAAATATCTTCACTTTAAACAAGGTTTAGTACATCAATGCCAGAATAAAAGCACAAAATGTATGTGTACTAACACTAAATACAAAAGTCGTGCAGACAGTTGTTCGCATGTATGTAGGTGTATTCGGACATAGCGTAGCACAGCGTCAGAGCAATCAACATTTACGTTATAAAAATTTTAAAATTTGGCGCCACGATGACAAGCGTTGGAGTATAAGGAAAGAAAGCAACTTTTTTCTGCTCAGGTACTCATGAAGTACACAATGGCGTACAAATTCTTAATATTACCTGAATACTAGTGGTTATGCTTCCAGACACTTTTGGTGTTCGTTCAGTGACTTGAGGTAGACACTCGTAAGGAGACGTTGCGATGATCTGGACGTAAGAGAAAATATCAGCGTATGTCAGTCAGTCAATCAGTCAGTCAGTCAGTCAGTCAGTCAACCTGGTTCACGCGTCACAAGCGAAGAAAATTCAAGGGCCGGGTGCGGATTCGAACCTTCAAAACCAGGGACTTGGTAGCATAAGCAAAGGTTGCTTATCTCTTCGAGTACAGTGAAAACAGTTACGGCAGCCTGGAATTAAATTAAGTCCACTAGTGGGACACAAACACGCAAGCGCTGCAAATAAGACCTTCAGAACCAGGCGTTCTGAGACTGCAGAATTTTGTTCACTTGGTAAATGTTATGAAATACGGATAGATTTTAATATTCGTAAGCTCAAGGTGCTCACATGCAGTGTTAGATACTGCTCATGTATCACACGTGGTAATTTACGGTGCTGTTTAAGCATCAAATAGAGTGTTGTGCGTTTGAGCAACACGTGGAGTATTGTGTGGTACTTAAGTACCACGTGGAGTATTGAGAGGTGCTTGAGCATCACATTGAGAGACTGAGTTTGAGCAACACGTGTAGTATTGTGTGGTTGTTGCATATTTTTCACGAAACAAACAGGTTACCGAGGTTGCCTGTGTGAGCAGCCGTTTACCGACGCTCTTTAAACAGACGTCATTTTTATTCTTATTTAAAGCAACGCACTGCAGTTGGAGGGGTGCCTGTTGTCATGCTCAATCCTATGCATTTTTGCGTACTGTGTGAAGCTATGATGGATTTTTCCCTCATTCCAGAGAAAAGTTCCCCACGTGCTAGCGCTAAACGGGTTCGTAGCGCTCTCTATCTTTCAATTCCCTCCTGTCTGGCATTTTTAGACGATTGAGGAGATGTAGAATGTTAGGAAAGTCATTGGCAACTTAAATCTGGGCTAACAAACACGCTTTAATTTGAAATGCAGGCGGTAAATGTGAGCAGGAATTTTAAATAAAGTTGAAAAGGGTCCCCCTTTGCATCAAAACTGACTTAGATCCGTGTTATTTTGTAATTAAAACTTCGTTTCCTAAACGTAAAATATATACATAATTAGTTGATGCAAAGGAACTCTCAGAACACTACAGTAGACTGTTTTACTGAGTGTTCTACTGACTGTTTGCCACAATCCAACACTGATTGCTGTGTACAATCCAACACTGATTCTTGCGCACAATCCAACACTGATTGTTGCTCACAATCCAACACTGATTGTTGCACACAATCCAACACTGATTGTTGCGCACAATCCAACACTGATTGCACTGTTCAGTGCTGACAGAGTGATGGTCATCCACCACAGCCTAGTGCCGTCCTCTTCAAATGTACAGGCTGGGTTCAATGAAATAAATCAAAGTCCATCAAAAAACTACTCGACAAGATACTAATTAAATTAAATTTTGATTGAGGATCAATAAATTACACGATCTTGAAAAAGTAGGAATGCCAGTATTACAACGTGACGATTCTTTTCAAAAGACGATTGATTAGACAGTTACATTTTCACTAGTCATTCAGACTTTGTGTTTTGCTGCAGAAACACTTAAGATACTTCATGTTAATGCGGTCAATTGTGATCGTAAAGAAATCAAACCATCTTCATGCCTAAAAGTTTCGTAATAAATTTTTTTACAGTATGATAATATGGTCTAAAACTAACTGCACACATCAGGTAGTTGGAAGCAAGCTAAGAATAACTGATAACTGCATTGTAATCTGTAACGGGCAAACTGACTTCTCATTCAAACTACTGAAAGATCAACACAGTAATTATTTCTTGATGGTATCCAGCAATTGAACAATTGACTGAGGGGTAAAGATTAAAAATATGTTTACCAAAGCAAATATCGATTAGCAAAACCCAACACTCGTACACAACACGCCCTCCTGACGTGCGTGTGTGCACGTGGAGATGATGCACGGCAAGTACATTTTTCCAGTTTCAGACACGCATGTTGCATTCATGCATGCCATAAAATTCTGCATCTCACGTATTTTTGCGGACATTTGAGGGTACACGTGGTCCACGCGATGCCCAGTTCCGCACAACAGCATTTTTGCTTGGTGAGCAAAGAGCATCACGCCGTGCTGTGTGAGCGTGGTTCCAGGACTGAAAGAGAAGTCGTATTCAAAACGGAGAAAAGAATGACCGAAGTGTGTTCTGGTCAAGGGCTGGGAAGACTACCTGGTAGGCTATCTATACCTGAAAATACAATGATAATTTTGTTCGCATGAAAATAACGTGATAATTCACGCTCAAAACGTGAAGGCAAGGCGCTAACTGAATAAAAAATTAATTGGTACTAAACTGAAGCAGTTGCTGTGCAAATTGTAACAGAAAAAGCCGTGGTAAAAATTTTGGTTAGAACAAAAGGAAACAGCTCTGGCGATAGCTTTATGTATTCTAGACGGAGTCAACTGTAGTCCAAAATTGCTGAAAATAATAGCAGTACTTTGGCAGTGGTGGTTACCGGAATTACCATTCCAGTTTCTGAAACTTTGCGGCAATTGAAACATCTGTTGCCTGTCAGTAGCCGCTGCTGTGGCTGTTACAGTTACAAAGGCAGTCTTAACTGTTACAGTTACAGAAGAAGTTTAATCTGTTACAGTTACAAACGTAGTGTTAGCTGTTTTAGTTACGGAACTGTTTTATTTGTAATAGTTTTATCTGTGTTAAAAGTACAATGGGCGCAATTAAACCTGCAGCAGTCATAGGCTCAGTTTTATGTATTACAGTTACAGTCATCAGTACAACCTCAGTCTTAATTAGTACGCAATCTGCGACCCTAAGAAATTGAGCAATCTAAGGAACAGCAGCGTGCACGAGTCGGTGCAGTGAACATCTGAAACAACGGTCACCAGCTGCAGCATCGTGAGTGTGGAGTCGCTACAGACTGCATGTTTTAATAATGGTACATCACACAGTAGCGGAGACTAGCGTCAAATATCAGCACTCAGAGCGCATGAACTGGAATTTCAACATCGTCCCAAACAGCCACCGCAAGCAGCACTGCAAGCATTGTTTTCTTGGACGCAGTAGCAGCAGTAGCTAAAGCATGGCCAGCAGCAGCTGTACTAGCAGCAATAACAGCAGTACTAGTGGTAACAACAGTAATATTAACAACAACGACAGCAGTACCAGAAATATCAGCTGCTGCATCAACAATAGTACCAGCTGCACTAACAACAGCAGAACCAGCTGCAGCAACAACAATAGTACCAGCTGTAGTATCACCGACAGTACGAGCTGCAGCAAAAGTACCAGCTGCAGCATCCACACAGCTCACGCACAGCCACACAGCTCACGCACAGCCACACAGCACAGCCAGGCTTTCTCGGTCAAAGACTGGATTTCAAATGCCCGTCTCTGGAAACAATACCGCGTTCACGTCAGCTTTCATGTACCTTAAACCTTTCTGCTTCGTTTCATATAAATTCCTCATTGCGGCAGATTATAGTAAAAATTCCAGTTCTGAAAAAAATCAAAATATTCCCATTAATTATATCCTAAAGATTGTTTTAGTCACATTTTTGGTGAGAAATGTGCGAATACCGTTAATGAATCCGTGAGGCTTCCAGGCTGCACGTGGTAAGAAGATTCCAGTTACCTTCAATGAACTGTCATTCCTTACCACACGCTTTAAACTGTTGTTTACACTCATCAACTACTTCAACAACCAAGAAAATTACATTCTCATTGTTAAAAAAGACACATTAGACAGCAAAATAGCCTCAGGTTTAATTTTTCCAGCATCAGAACTGGACACCAAGTTATACCTCCTATAACTGTATATGGCGACTCTCGAGGCTAAGAACTTCTATCTTTCTTGAAACACTACCTCAATTGTTTAACTTTTTATATTTACTGAGAAGTTATAGTACAAAAATAGCTCTAATGGTTGGTTCAAAATAAACTTGCAATCCAGCGACGTGTGGCAATCGCACCTCTTGTACCACGTGCCAAGAGAGACAGCTGCTGCTTCTGGGCCGAAGCACTTATCTCCCTTCTCTCACGCTCTCTTTCTCTCCCCAGTCTTTCTCTCTTTGTGTCTCCCTTGCTTCCTTTCAGTATTCCTCCTATTCCGTTCTAGAGCGCGGACTTCCTTGAAATTATTGTGAAATATTGGCTACTTAATATTCTCCTAAGACGAGAAAATCTCCATCTATTACATGGGGACTTTACTTACGAACATGATTCCAGCACAATTCATGAAGCTGTGTGAATATTAACGCGCTATTTACAATGTAGTTTATTTCATGTGAGTCCTAGCATTCAACATTTTGCTGTTTCTTCAAGTCAAAATTGAGACAACAAAGTACCTGGAGTAACGCTGTAGTACACACAGCAGTAGTAATGTCATAACTTGTAGCGATGTGCCGCGTCACGGACTGTACAGCAAGAAATAGTTTCAAGTATATGAATTCCTCAGAAGAATAATTATTCCATGATTAATAATCATCTAAATATTGCAGCATGATAATATGCCTATTTATTTCAATATGATACTATAACCAGTTATTGCAGTATGATGACATATCTAGTTATTACATTATGACAAAATATTTAGTTATTATAGTATAATAACAGCATGCTCTGTCTTATTATAGTATGATAACTTCTCTAGTAATTGCAGGATGATAACAACACTCGTTATTACAGTATGCTAACATATCTAGTTAATGAAACAACTAAGCTTGAATGAAAAATATTGAGTGTTTTTAACTTGTGGTTTTATTGAAACCAGGACCTGTGAAACAGCACTCCTCTAATTAAGTCATTCATCATATAATATCTGTCATTTTAACATTCATGGTCGTATGAAGAAAATAGTAATGTGTTCTAACTATTCCATGAATATTCTGACCCAAATATAACGATAATCTTCCCCCCGCCCCCAACATGAGGGATAGTACTGAATATTTACTTGCATATTTTTCCCCACAATGATTTCTTATGGAGATTAGCTCTAGATCTAGATTAGTGAAGATCTAATGAGTTGTGTAGGTAATGAGAACATCAATGAGGCAATCGATCACTCACTACTGCAGTGACTTTCAAAAATTCGATGTGATTTCCTTAATTTTTTTCTGCAACAACACTTTAAATTTTCCTGAAATTTAAGTGCAGGCACATTTCGAACTTTCGGTCTTTCCGACAACATAGAGTGGTCGAAATGCTTAATTTATTTGAAGGACTCGAGTCTGTTCACGACATGCTAACAAGCAAGCAAACGCATTCGAAAAAATTCACGGTATTTAAATATTATTGCGAGTCCATGCCTGTTCGATTCAATGTTACGGGATCATTGTGGATTCTTCTTACGAAGTTAAAGCTTTCGCTCCGGGAGTCCTGCATGGTATTTGCCTGTCATCATGGAATTCCAAAATTCGATTTGACTATATTGAAAATTATGGCTGATTGGTGAATGGTCCACGACTATCTCACCCGTTGTTCTCTTTTTATACATCAAATGAGGACTCCAAACAGACAGTTTACCAGCCTCTGGCTTGCGGGCTTGTTATTCTAGATAGACACGCAACCTGAAACCCATGTTTCCATACGCAATTTTGCTAACTCTGGATGAAGCTAACAACTCTCGTGTAAGATAGTAACCACATAAGAACGAGGAGGACTGAGTAGGATGTGACTGACCAGCATGAGGATGATAAAATTCAGTTATTCCAGTTCATCGCTTCACATCGCATCGCCCACAGCTAATCCAGCCTCCGTCTAATTTTGTTGTCGGATTAACGGTGATTTCCATCAATTACTGTATATTCGACCAGATATGTACTGCATAATACACGTCAAAACAGTATTGATTTTAAATTATGGCTGAAGGATGAACAGAACATTTTATAGTAAGAAATTAGAACCACTAACTTTATTAGGCTACATTGTGCTTTTCTTAGGTTCACTACATAATCGTATATGAAACGATTACTGCTAATTATTGAAATTCTCGTGCGTGTTGCAATCGTTCACTAAATAATGTCGGGTAAATAATGTTAAAGTGATGAGATCCTTCACAGGAAAAACGGATTTACCAGCACAAATTCGACAGAAATGCCATGCGTCGGGTACACCATCTCCCTGCTCCATGAGTGATGTCTTCAGTAGTGAACCACCTTCAATTGAGGACCTTCCTTCTATTTGTATGCTCTTGAAAAGTAATTTAAAAGATCACCATTCGTTTTTACTTCCTTCTAGGCTACATTTGTCAAATTAGATTAAGTCAAATAGGTCAGGTGTATCGCTAGACATCAGGAGGTATACATGGAAAGTTTATTGAGAATAGTAAGCTATAATTAACTCTCAGTGAGCCATCAATACATAGGCTCAATAAACCCTGAATATTACATTAACATAAAGGCCAGGCACTAGACTTAACAACCGTACAGTCAGAGCTAGAACTCGGCTTTACAGTACGTCTGAGTCGGCAGCAGTAGACTTGCCGTCGCAGCAAAGAGAGGGAAACAGCATCGAAGAGAAGAAAACACTGCAGCAAAGAGAAGACAATACTGCAGCGAAGAGAAGGAAATACTGCAGTAAAGAGAAGGAAACACTGCAGCGAAGAAAAGGAAATACTGCAGCAAAGAGAAGGAAATACTGCAGCAAAGAGAAAGAAACACTTCTGGGGTCGGCGGAGTAGAGGCAGGAAGCAGCTAGACTTGTGTCCGAGTTTCCGAGAACGCGTCGCTTTGCCCGGTTGACTGGAATGTAGCAGACTGAGTGGGATCTACTCGTCAGCAGCGAGAACTCGAGCATTTAATCATTATGAACTGGTATCCTGAATACCCACAATGCTAAAAATTGATGGGCCTGGAGTTTGTTTGGTCATGAAGTATTGCTGATGCCAGATTGAAACCATTTAAAAATAAGAATGTTAGTATTTAACCTCAGCGAGCTTGTATCTTAGGCATCCACAGTGCGGTCAACTACTGTGAGCTGAAAAAGAACAATTTTTCTTGTATGCTGCTGATGGAAGTAGCATCCCTGACTTCATTCTGCAGCTCCCATGCTACCCTGTGCCTACATCAATGCTTCTCAACCGGGGGCTACGTGCAGACGCCAAAAAACTGGCGAATACTTAACTTGTTGAAGGACAGAGGGCCATGAGTATTAAGCTACTCTGCGACTGGGAGGGAGGGGGTCACGGACCATCAAAGGTTGAGGCCCACTGGCCTACACAGCCCTGGAAGATAGGGAGGCAGCTGCAGACGCTGCTCGGCTGTATAAGCAATGCGCTGATTTAAAAATAGTTTTTTCTCTATGTACTCTGTCATGATTTGTTTGCTGGGAGTTTGAACATACTCTGAGTCAGAATCAAATAGTTATTTTGTTCAAACTTCTTGTTTACTAAACATTTAAATACATTTGCAGACGATTTATGTTCTGTTCAAAATTGCTACAATACTTCACAGAATTATGTACTGATTAATTTTTGAGCTCCCTTAAGATGTGCACACTTTAAAATGAAAAAAATTTTCCTTTTTATCTTAACAACGTTAAAGAAGTTTAACTTTCTTGCACTCATTCATTCTCAATTTCATTCCATTTTTTGAATTTTCAAATCTTTTTTATACCCATTTAATTTTTTCCAGGCCATTATTTTTTGACAAAATCACTAACAACGTGTGCAATTTTTCCAGTCAAAAGAAACAACACTGGTTAAGTTACATACTCTGTGTACATACATTTAACATTAGAATTTTTGTGTTACTTACTAATTTTGCCTCATGGTGTCAACACATTTGAACTTAACCAAAAACTCGCCAAAGTGCAATTATCAATTCCAACCTTTGGCGAAAAAAATTAAGTTTTGGAACTTTTCATTTTTGTAACTCCCATTACAACTATACAAATACACGGTCATCTGATCATAATACAAAATGTGTAATAATGTCTTTGTTCTTCATCTCTGCTAATTCTAATTGCAGGCCTTGGTTCTCTTAATCGTTAGGATGTTTGGCAGCAATGGCTTCACACTCCAAAGATGAGTTTATTGCTGAACTTACAGCGGTTAATAATTAATACTTTATAACCTTTGAAAATTAGTAAAGATGGTGGGTAATCAACGTTACTCTGGCGATGACAATGGACTGGTTTTCACTTATTATGTCCATCGTGCAACCACTTGTTCTGTCCACCGCGTTACTGCCTGTTGTGTCCATCGTGTGACTGCCTGTTGTGTCCACCACGTTACTGCCTGTTGTGTCCACCGCGTTACTGCCTGTTGTGTCCATCGTGTGACTGCCTGTTGTGTCCACCGC
>VCRD01002085.1:0-10729 GCA_006783055.1 Trinorchestia longiramus
GAAGTGACCTGCCTTAACTCCTAACACGTGTAGTGAAGTGACCTGCCTCAACCCCTAGCACGTGTAGTGAAGTGACCTGCCTCAACCCCTAGCACGTGTAGTGAAGTGCATGCTGAAGAGTGCTTACAACTTCATCTTGTGTTGAAAATAATTGCAACTGATGTAGGCCGTGCATTTTTAGGCGAGCTTGAATTGAGTGACTGAGTTGTACTATGAATTCACGTAAGTGAAGGCTCTAGAACACTAATACGTGCTAATTATACTTACATTGTTGCCTTATCAATAAATTAGAATGATACCATTTTTACTGTCTTCAATACCGTAGGAGAACACAAATCAAACTTGATGCTTGGTTAACGAATATAATCTGTTCGGAGACAGAGCTTATGACTGCAGATATAACAGTGTCATCGATATTAATGTAAGCCTTGTTAATTCATTCCCTCGCGCAGTAAAAAATTGCTTAAAAATAGTATTTGTGTTCTATAAACATTTATAGAACTTTTACACCATTTTTTGTTGAACAAAATGTGATAATTAAAACAACATCAATATAGGCCCACTAATAACGCTGATGTTATCGATCGACCGGATAATTAGAGGCACTATTATACCTTATTTACTGAGCTTAGTATTCAAGTCAAGTGTCATTTATAATCTAGATTTCTATTTTAGATTTATATTAAAGATTTACTCTTTACATTTATACTATAGATTTATTTATATTATGGATGGTAATTATAAAGTGTACAGAATTTATCCCTGCATTCTAGGGCACTATAACTCATTTTACTTTTTACTTTTGCTTTGCGGAAGTTCACCGGTCAATCCAAAGTCCATCGCTAATACGAGTCGTCGACTGCGTTCGTTGATAGAGATTTTCCTAATTGACAGAGCAAAAATCAGCTCCTAAAACAACACATTGACTGAAATACTCGTATACCGAGGAGCTAATTGAACGAGTGTACAGTACCAGGTGTTAGTTGATACGATGAAATCCCTCGGGCAGTTTGACGACTGTTAACACCACAGTCACTCAAACATGACGACTGTTAACCCTTTAGCGACGAAAAGGACCATACGGTCCTCTGTTACGGTCTTTGGGAGCATTGTTCTAATAATAATTATTAAACTGTGAGCAATATGAGGTTGCTACTAGGTTTAAACGCGGCAGCATGTTACAGCATCGTTCTTTTGGCTGCCTGGCTCTCAGCGTGCTTCATTGCATCAGTGTAGAGACGGTCTTTGTGAGCTTAGACGTACAAACTAGAAAAAAAATTGGTCGCTAAAGGGTTAACACCACAATCATTCAAACATGACAACTGTTTGTTAACTGGTCAAAGGTTCTTACAGTGGACTCGAGCACATTTTAAACACTGTGGAAGACAGTAGAGAATTATAGAAAAAATTGGGGTCATGATTGACTTGAATGAATTTTTTTATAATAATCGTAAAATATTTCTATTGTTCAATTTATAAACTTTACATCGTGTAATATTTAAGAAGATTATTTAAAAAGAGGTGGAAAATCGGTGCACCAGGCTACGCATTCCTCGAGGCTGCTCGGTCGCCTAGAATGATATTATTGCTACCTCAAGCAGGACTGCGTGTGTATGTTAACAGGACAGTGTTTTGTAACTGGCAACTGCAGTGCACGCATATGCACAGGCGCAGTTCTCAGAACATGGATGTTTGGAAGACACACACTGAGAGCAGCTTGCCTGTGCTGCGCCCACACTCCCCTCCTATAAATACGAGGGCACGTGGTCCGGAAGTTGGGTTTCACTCCAACTTTTAGCGCTCATTATTTTTGTTAGAAGCTAATAGGTTCCTTTTTTAGTCGCGGCCACGAAGCTATGAGTTTCCAATGGTCTCCCAGGAAGGCCGCTAAAGCTCTCCTGGGCATCACGGCACGAGGGCAACAATGAGGGAGCCTGGTTGAGGGGACCTGTGCCTTGCCTTTGTCTTCTCTTCTGTGTCAGACCTCAAGATTTACCCGCTCTTTGATCTGCTTTAATTAATGTAATCTTTTCCTGCTTGAATCAGTGTAACCCCTCGATTTTAACTTAGGTAAACTATTCGAATTATGTACAACATGTTTATTTATTCAATAATTACGAATTTGTTGCGTTTTGCACACTGTTTCCTTCTCTAATCAATGTAATAATTTCTTTTTTCAACAGTTGTAATTCCTCAAGTTTAATTTAGGTGAAACTACTCGAATTATTTACAGAATTTTCATTAATTCAATAATTTTGTATATGTTGTTTCATTTTGTTCAGTACAAATGAAACAATTTATGGTAAAACCCTTCAATATTAACAAACTCCCACCTGATGAATTTGATACTCTCAGTTTGTGTCGGATTCTTTGAAACTCGTTTCTTTAAAGGAAAAATTAATAAACTCTTTTATACTTCGATTTAAAGGCTATACATTCAAGCTACAACTATGAAATAGAAGCCGATATTCTAGATCAATATTCAATATTCTAAATATTTAAAATATGCTTTTCAATAGAGGCCATTTAATGTTATTTTATTTGACTTCTAAGTCTAGCGATTAGCTTGTACAGTGTTCGAGTTACGAAAAATTAAACCGGAAGTTGAAAAGTGAGTCCGTGTGCGGACGACAGGATGTAGCGACCACCGTAATACTCCTTTAAGGCATCGTAAAAATGTGAAGGGCAGCCGAAGCCCTACACATGACAGAGGCGCTGCGAAGGCTGATCTGCCGCGCATCCAGAGTGTGTTACGAGGCGCGCAGCTACACTCCCTGTATCTTGCTTCTTACTAACGAGCCTCAACTCTCATGGGTCTCCAGGCCTTCTCCAGCCAGCATCAGGTCCTCAACCTAAAGAGAATGAATCTCTCTGGATGATTTATTAAACTTGTGGCGGCCACGTTGCTGATTTCACTGCCCGTAACCACACCGAATACACAGTTTGTAACTTGCACCACCAGTTGCAGTAGCTGCGGGGGGATGCAAGGCACGGCCTTTCTTTCCTCAGTTCTTAGTTAATTTCAATGCATGAAAACCCTTCTTAACTTGCTCCTTGTTAATGGAATGGCAATTATGTTCCGATAGAATTGCATTTATTTTCCTGTTTTCCTACCGACAACGCTGTAATTGCATTTTAATTGTAATTGATGGTGGATTGAGAAAGTATGTTGAAACTAAACAATCTAATGCCTTACAATCCTAATGAAGATATGTAAAATTTATGTTTCGAAGCTTCTATGGCTGGAGGTAACAATATATAATCATAAATGTTCATGCAGGACAAAAACAAAGATCATAATTGAATATGCGTTACACTTTTTTATTGTTGCTCCCCATTCATCAGAAGAGAATTAAAGTCATTCTTCTTCTGTCGTACACGACTTCAAAATTGCACCAACTCACGAATAAAGCTTCATTGGTAATGCAGTAATTTTGAACAGCAAGAACTAAGTATTGTCCCCAGTTCACAGAGTATGGTCAACGTGAGCAGGACGCTGAAATGCATAATGGTGTCTGTAAGCCTCCATGGGAGCGACAACGGAAGTTTAAACCAGCGCGTACTTTTTCCTATCAGCTTATTTTTTTTACTTACAAACCAGTACATATTTTACGAAATAATCGTTTCAAAGGCGTTTTGTAAATCGTTAGATTTTTATCAAATTTTAGGAAGTTACTTGGTTGTAGTGTTTAACCTACACTTTGATCTTAATCTGGTGGTCTTTGTAAGAGAACACAGATGTCAGACATACAATGTTTTATAAGAAAAATGTGCTTAACACGTTGCCTGCGATTGCCTAGCTGGTGCAAATCTTTACTTTGTACACACAGTCACTAGAAAGCCTTGAAAAAATTATAGAACCTAACCTGAGCGACCCACCGGCGGGTCGTATCGCACTCAACGTGTTAATAGAGAAGGAATTTGTGTTTGGAGCGATAAGGAGTTAAGAAAAGAGTTAGTCGGTATTAAGTGAGAGTTATCTGGCCAAATCTACCCACTAACTAGTCCGTAGACTAGAACGACAGTCTGCGTTACACACCTGCTTTACATTTAAGGGAATTAAGCACTTAGAAGTTTTCTCACGCAGCAGGCGTTACGAATTAGCTGAACCTCCACGATTGGCAGGAGAATTACATTTAATTTACGCTAGTTCATAAAGACATGAGCCCACAAATGTTTAAGTGCATAGAGCAAAAAACAGGTGCCACAGATATTTTTTATAAAAACTAACCCTTGATTCTAAACCTAACGACGACAAATATCACTCTTCTGTTCCAGAAAATCTGCTTCGGACCTTCTCTACTATGTCGATATTTCGATTACAGAACGCGATGTTATTGTGTGATGCTGTGGTGTGATGCAGGGTAGAGTGTGTGGCAACACTAATGCTGTGGTGTGATGCAGGGCAGAGTGTGTGGCAACAGTGATGCTGTGGTGTGATGCAGGGCAGAGTGTGTGGCAAGATTATCGATGTGCTTTTGAGCACATGGCGTACCACTTCTTATGACTAAAATGCGTTGGTCAGTCAAGTTGTAGCAACTTGTACTGTCAAACGAGACAACGCATCATCAGCGCAAATCTTCTTGTATGAGGAATATTTCTCGTGCCGTAATCGGGGTAAATTGAATAGAAGATCAATATTTGATTAACACACTGATTCACGTAGCTAAGAATGTGCGTTTGTGCATTACTCAGGCAGAGTATGAAGTATACATGTAGTGTGTGCAGCGCTGAAGAACGATCGCTAATAATTTCAGCCAACGTATAAAAGTACAGGGTTCTTCAACACAACTTTCGTTTTACAAAGGAAGTTCTTTTCAAAAAAGGAAGTTATGTTGCCTCACCCTGTAGGTACAAGTGTGAAGCGTCTGCTTGACAGGTCTGACTGAAGGGTTTTGAAGTGCTGTCGGCAGGAATCGTCTCGCCGTGTAACAAGAATCATTCCAATGGGTGGAGCATCGCAAGTCCAGGAGAGATACAACTTCCACTACTCCCATACCACATTATTGAATTTCCGTAAAAAATTTGAGCTATGTCGATGAACAAATTTCCAAGTACCAATGACAAATACCTGTAATAGTTTCCGTTCCACTAATTCCATATTTCGAAGGCTTAACCTTGGGTTCTATATGCATCGATGAGGGCCGTGTCAAACGGTACCAACTTGTCCATGTTACATAATGAGCATTTCACACCTAAACCAATTTTAGCTGATTGTAAGGGCTTAGCTCTACCGTCATCTCAACTGTGTCTTGGAGCTTAACTCTACCGTCGTTTTAGATCGTTCGAAAAGGGTTAGCTCTACAGTAAATAAAACCCCGTGACGACATTTTTTCCTAACAAAATAAGAGTTACCAGCGTCCGTATTTGTACACGTACTTGGAAGGCTGATCAGCTTACCTCCGTGACCTGCTAAGATACTTTACCTATCTGCCTTGTTACTTTTTTAGCAAAGTTGTACGCACAATACTTCAGTGAGTTTTATTCTAAATTTTAATCTGGAAGGGACAACTGAATGGAAAATCGAAAAACACTCAATTTAGAGTAAGTGGTCTAACAGGCAATGTTAGTTGTAAATAAGAGTTAAAGTGTATTTTTATTGAAGCTATCAACATCAAAACGTACCATACTTAAACTACGCACGCTATACCTCACAGCTTTTCTCCACAACGAGGCTGCGTTTGGCTTCAATTGGACGTAACATAATCCAGTGCTCTGAAATACAACAATGGTTTAATATTTTTATTTCCTCTTCACCAATCGCATAATTTGTACCATGATTCATGACAAAGTAATGTTAAAGGAATTTCGCTGTTCAAAGCATTAAGGTTAGATTTGAACAGTATTCATCTTACTGCAGTTTTACCGAGTTTATAGAAGACTTCAGCGAACCAATAAAACCAACGTTAATGAATGAGTTCCATTCATGTCCCTTGAAAATTTCGAGTGATTAGAATTATAGCTGCATTAATTTCGACACGATATATTACAAAATATGGTATGCTGCGTGTGTCTTACTGTGGTAGTACCGACTGTATTCGTGTTTAAATGAGCCAAGTTTTCAATTTTTTCCTAAACTCATTCAGGTTCAAGTTAAACTAAGCAGAGAAAATTGAATCATTCTATACTACTATTTGTTGAAATAAGGACTAGTTTGAACAACAAACTATATCCTCTCAACCAGCTTTTGCTGAAATTTTTAACCTCTCGTCCAGTTGTTGATAAAGTTTTTGTCTCTTGTTCAGTCTTTCATAAAGTTTTTATCCCTCGTCCAGTCCTTGATAAAGTTTTTATCTCTCTTCCAGTTTTTGATAACGCTTCGTTTTTGTTTTTGTTTTCAAACAAAGTTTTTGCTTCGTAAGCTTCAGCAAAACAAGGTAAAAGACTCGCTAACATGACTGTCGACTGGAAACATAGAGGCTCTCACTTGAACGTCCTGATTGAAAGGCTGGCACTGGTTCTTAAACAGCGTTGTAATTGGTGCGAGTTGGACTCGAGATGCTATAACATTGACTGCCAAACTTATTCTGCAGTAAAATTAAAAATAAGACATTTGTGTGATCAGAAGCAATAAAATTGAACATATATCAAAAATATCAAATTGAAGTATGATTACTGTAGAACTTGAATTTAAAATACGAGTTCTGTTTCTGGAACGATGGGAATTTTCTGCTTTGAAAAAAAAAACTGAACCAGAAAATGCGTTTTAACAAGCGAGAGGTAAAGGACACAAATATGTGATAGAGGCCCTCTTTTGGATGAAACGAGAAAATGCAACGAACACAAACGCACAAGCTGCTGTGTTACTCCTTTAAATTTGTTCAATACCTAGTTTTTGCTCATCGTTTAATTGAACACCCCAGTCAGACAATGTCTGAAGTTACTTGCATGAAAGTAAATTCCTTTCCGATTATCCACGCTGTGTGAGCGTTGTTCTGTCAATAAATTGTGTTTAAAGTAGCTCAAAATTCTTATGTAGATCAAAGACAAATGTCATCAATTAAAGTGGCGTTAGTGAAAATGTGGTGGGTAATTAAAGGGAAACAAACTACAGCTTCAGGTTCATGTCATAATGACAGCTCCAAAAAACAGATCAGTGATCGTGCTGTGCCTGTGTTGTGAGTAATTTATAGCTGCGTTAAAAAGTTATAAAAGCTTGCTAGTTTGTCCTCACCATCATATTAACGCTCATAAATATATTTCATTGTTACTTTAATATTGATGCTAAAATGAAAATATTGAATTTCTGCTTAAAATTATCTAGACGGATTCCTTCAAAATTGAAGAAATTGTCTCACTGGTCGTTCAGTATTTCATTATCAATGGGTAGAGCAGAGCTAATGTGAAGACAAATTAAGGCACGCTCACAGAAAGTTGGTACATTTGGCAAAAGCATTAGAAAATTTTGAACGTCTTAGTGTACTTGGTTAAATTCGACATAAATTTAAAGACCGTCGTGCTGTTATTGTCTTGCCAATTATTGACTAATTTACGAAAGAATGAGCGGTGATTGCCGTGGAAGTTGCCCGTCCACCACCGTAACTGAATAGCAACTAATTTTGTTGACCGCACGGCTCATGCGCTCCATTAAAGTGCTCTGCGTTGTGTGTACTCATTTTCTTTATAACTATGCTCAATATCTCCACTGTAAAGTTCACTTTATCACGCAAGACCTACCACCAACATCTGTTTCTCATTGTTGAGCAACATGATTTTTCTACGTATTCAGTTTGGGAGCTTTTGCTCGAGTTCCATGCGTGCTCGTAAAATTCATTACTTTAAATTGTTTCGATTTTTATTCATGCTCCAAAAAAAGACTCTATCTGCACTAACTTAACAAAGCGTGATTGCATTTAGTTTTATTCTGGTCACAAGTGTCTGCTGACTTGTAGATTTATTAGCTGATAATTTGTTTACTATTTCAACTTAATTTTTCAGACACAGGCAAGTATTTCTTTCAATGTTTCTTACGCACATACGAATCATGTCACTTGATTTACTTGTGTTTCCACATCCATTGATTTTTACTAATCCGGTGTATAGAAGTTTTTCAATTGTACTTCGTCCTTGAGGTCATTTCATAATGAATTTACAAGTAAAAGAAAACGAGTAAATTCGAGATTGAGAGGCTTTCCCTATCTGACCACGCTGAGAAAATATTAAAACCATAACTCCTTTTATCCTACTTTTTTACGCTCGGATTAGTTAAGCTGCCTGAATGTTGGTATAGTTATAAAATCTGTTCTAAGAGGTTTCAACTTTACTGACTTATTTCTGATGTATTTATTGGGCTGTTAGTCCCAAGCGTTGAGGGGTCAGCTCGCTATCAGGACCAAAATCAACGGCAAACAAAACGTTCGACAATTCAGGTTTGCTTCCTTAATTTATTGAATAGTAACAAAATAATGAGTCATACATGCTTACCAACGAGAACCTGAAAACAAAGGGCATGATTGGTGACTAGTTCTTGTATATTTTAGAATTACTAAGTACCGTGCAAGTAAGTGTTGTTTATTGCGTGTGTTGTGACAAAACTTTCAGCTTGCGTCTTTGATCTTGAGTTTGTTATTGTCAGTATGTATTTATGTAGTCTCAGATCCCACAGATATCGGCTCCGATGTCTGTTTCAACAGGTATGTGTTTTGAATCACTTCACACGTCATCTACCTCTACGTCAAGTCCTACAGTTATCATACTCTATCTCAAATTTCTTTTTCATTTACGTTTTCTTCGAGAAACTGACTCACGAACTCATGTCATAAGTTGTTAACTTCAACTTCATGAGGTAGACGCTAGACATGCCGCTGATCTGCCTCTACTTCTGTATCAGGAACTCAGTTGTCTATCTCCACTTCAGGAACTCAGTTGTCTATCTCCACTTCAGGAACTCAGTTGTCTATCTCCACTTCAGGAACTCAGTTGTCTATCTCCACTTCAGGAACTCAGTTGTCTATCTCCACTTCAGGAACTCAGTTGTCTATCTCCACTTCAGGAACTCAGTTGTCTATCTTCACTTCAGGAACTCAGTTGTCTATCTCCACTTCAGGAACTCAGTTGTCTATCTCCACTTCAGGAACTTTGATGTCCACCTTTACATCAGGAACTCATCTGTCTTTCTCTACATGAGGAAATCAATAGTCTACCTTTACATTTGGTTACATATCTACGGCAAGGATCAAGTGGAACTATTGTTTAAACTACAACATGAGTGGATAAAAAATCGTCCTAGTAAATCCAAATACCCATGTGCATTTTCTGTTTTGAGAGATGTGTTGCGTCTCATTGTTAAGCTTTGTTCTGTATACCGCATTGCCTTTTCCACTCGACTTGCAACTTAAATTAAGGATTTCNTCGTGTTTAAATGAGCCAAGTTTTCAATTTTTTCCTAAACTCATTCAGGTTCAAGTTAAACTAAGCAGAGAAAATTGAATCATTCAACACTACTATTTGTTGAAATGAGGGCTAGTTTGAACAACAAACTATGTCCTCTCGACCGGCTTTTGCTGAAATTTTTGGCCCCACGTCCAGTCTTTAATGAAGTTATTGACTCTCGTCCAGTTGTTGATAAAGTTTTTGTCTCTTGTTCAGTCTTTCATAAAATTTTTATCCCTCGTCCGGTCGTTGATAAAGTTTTTATCTCTCGTCCAGTTTTTGATAACGCTTCGTTTTTGTTTATGTTTTCAAACAAAGTTTTTGCTTCGTAAGCTTCAGCAAAACAAGGCAAAAGACTCACTAACATGACTGTCAACTGGAAACATGGAGGCTCTCACTAGAACGTCCTGATTGAAAGGCTGGCACTGGTTCTTAAACAGCGTGGTAATTGGTGCGAGTTGGACTCGAGATGCTATAACATTGACTGCCAAACTTATTCTGCAGTAAATTAAAAATAAGACATTTGTGTGATCAGAAGCAATAAGATTGAACATATATCAAAAATATCAAATTGAAGTATGATTACTGTAGAACTTGAATTTGAAATACGAATTCTGTTTCTGGAACGATGGAACTTTTCTGTTCTGAAAGAAAAGCTGAACCAGAAAATACGTTTTAACAAGCGAGAGGCAAAGGACACAAATATGTGATAGAGGTCCTCTTTTGGATGAAACGAGAAAATGCAACGAACACAAACGCACAAGCTGCTGCTGTTACTCCTTTAAATTTGTTCAATACCTAGTTTTTGCTCACCGTTTAATTGAACACCCCAGTCAGACAATGTCTGAAGTTACTTGCATGAAAGTAAATTCCTTTCCGATTATCCACGCTGTCCGTGCGTTGTTCTGTCAATAAAGATCAAAGACAAATGTCATCAATTAAAGTGGCGTTAGTGAAAATGTGGTGCGTAATTAAAGGGAAACAAACTACAGCTTCAGGTTCATGTCATTATGACAGCTCCAAAAAAAACAGATCCGTGATCGTGCTGTGCCTGTGTTGTGAGTAATTTATAGCTGCGTTAAAAAGTTATAAAAGCCTGCTAGTTTGTACTCACCATCATATTAACGCTCATAAATATATTTCATTGTTACTTTAATATTGATGCTAAAATGAAAATATTGAATTTCTGCTTAAAATTATCTAGACGGATTCCTTCAAAAATGAAGAAATTGTCTCACTGGTCGTTCAGTATTTCATTATCAATGGGTAGAGCAGAGCTAATGTGAAGACAAATTAAGGCACGCTCACCGAAAGTTGGTACATTTGGTAAAAGCATTAGAAAATTTTGAACGTCTTA
>VCRD01002085.1:12874-62718 GCA_006783055.1 Trinorchestia longiramus
CATCATTGAGCCAGGAGGTTAGATGTCCAGGAGGTTAGAGGCAAAGAGATAAAAATCTGCTGCCTGTGACAAAGCCTATACATCTACTTCACGACCACTATAATGCACTTTGAACGTTAAGTGAAATCTTATAATGGCATATAAAATAATTACTCATTAACCGATACTCGCATTTTCCAGTGTTGACTTCAATACACGAGTCTGATCAATCAGTACGTCAGCCTACTTTTTGTCACAGATTTATAGGGATGGCCTCACCTTGATGTATCCTGTGAAACTTTCATTTTGAGTTTCAATGTTCTCTTTGAGCAATAATTTGAAATACTGCCAATGTATCAATAACGTAATGGTCTTCATTCTTAAATTATGCAGTCAGTTTATCGATAACGTGGTGATCACAATTTACAAATCACACGGTTATTTCAGGATCAACGTTGTGATCAGAGCTGAAAATTATACGAGCAGTTTATCAGTATCTTAGCTATCATAATTTCAAAATTATAAATTCATGAAGATGTCCTGTGCTGTTCCGAGTTAAGAAATTTTTTGTGGTAGTGTTAAAACTTACAATATTTGAATGGATTGATGTTGCAACATAAGTAATGGGCACCATATCTGGGGACACATATCTAGGATCAAGCTGTCCTCTGGAGTTAATTAAATTCCTTAGTGAATTTCGAGGATGGCTTCTATATACGCTGCCTGGATTGCAAATTAGATGTTCTTCGGAGGGATTTGCTGCAAACCATCAATGAATTAGCAACGAGCGTTGAGAGACTGTCGAGGGTACAATTTTTGTGGTAAAGTCTCCACCGAGACTTTTCGGCTTCTTCTGTTATTTGTTTTCGAAAAAAAACAGCATCGAATGTCATCGAAACGGCCTCCTGCACCAGTGACTGAAAATGAACGTGTTCCTGTCCGATGTTCTTTGATCATTGGAATCCTCTCTATCCCTGTTCAAAAACTCTTCAATTATTGTTAATAATCTTTAAACTCGATGTAGTGTTTTAAATGATGAAGCCAAATTTTAAAATTGTGAGTTTGTGCTCAATTGTGGTTTTTTCTTGATTGTGAAATTACGTTGTATTTTGGATATCGCTCAATTATAGTATTTGTGTAAATTCTCATAAAATTAAAAGAAGAAAAACAACTTTTTCTTAAATGTATTTGAGTTAGTTTACTGCGCATGCAACCGAAGATCAGCTTTCATGTGAAAAACATTCCCTCAATAGAGGTGTGTGATCACAATAGCATTGCTACCACACCCAACAAATGCAATAAAAACTGAGCAAACACTCGTCACAAAAATCTTAAGAATCGTTGGCTAGACACGATCTGCCCGGCCGAGTTTGTCTACAAAACGGGACAGCTGTCACGCATCTGTCCAAATTCCGAGCAAGAGTGTGACAGAGAAAGCGCGTTTTATGCTCCTTGTAGCAGAGAGAAAAAGCGACAATGCGGAACAAAGCCCGCATAAGTTGGTGGCAGCGTGTGCGCGGTAAAGGGTGAGCTTGGCTTTAATGCCCGCTATTGTGGGCTGCGGTCGCAGCTCAGAAAGAAGGCGCATCCACCCACATCTCTGGACGTTGCATTTCTTTGGCGTCAGAATGCCAACAAATCAAGTCTTACTTCCAACACCTGGCGACGTGCACAACCAAAATTAACGCTATTGATACAAAGTTTTTTTTACTCTTATGCTTCGTTAAATAGTAACTTGTAAACTTAACCCCTTCCCGGCTGAAACGTGTATACACGTTTTCACAAAATGTTTTTTTTCAGTCGTCGACAAGTATACTCGTCTAAAACTTTACCTTCAAAAACCAGCTACATACGTATATACTCGTCGATTTTAAGCCTTTGTAAGCCATGAACGAAAAAGTTCTATATAGAACCAAAATAAAAAAATTAGTGTGAAAAAGAAACGTTTTTAACAAAAAAATTGTTGGGGAAGGGGTTAATATCTTTTAAAGTGTAGATTACGATTTTTAATTGGCTTACTTCCTTTTTTACCGAAAGCTATATGTTTGCCTGTAGTATCTCAGTAACTTTCACTACTAACAGCTACAAGCTTTTTGAACTGAGTTTCTTCATTACCTGTTCATTTGTTTCACTACGAATGAACAGGAATGAGCGGGACCACTAAGGCTTCATGCTTGTTTTATATTCACTAAATAGAATAACGCGCAGGAGCGAACCCATTCATTAAGTGCTTATTCTCAGCGTAAAAAAGTTTTGGCCATTTTTAGGAATGTTGGCCATTGAAAATCCACGTTCTAAAACGGCGATCGCTTCAGCAGGAAAGCTTAGCCCTGCAGCTACGTGATGTCAGTCATGGAACTGCCAACTTTTAGCAGGGAACTGACAGCTGGAGATTTCAGTGCTGACGGTAGCATTAGTCACCCATAAATGTACCTACACTACATACATACACATATACAGGGCTCCTAGATTCCTTCTCTCATAACAACCCCCTGTTCTCTACAATGTTGATCCTATGTTTTCGTATTTTATCGAGATATCTATTGCGCTGTTAGTGCATACATACGTTTACCATGTTTTATTTGCAACTTTGAACTCAATCTTTCTTTCTTTATAGACAGACATTTATGCCAATACCATTCACTTGGAACTGTGCTGGATGTTCAGAGACATACGTGACTCATCGCTATTTAGATGTGTCCTCAGTTACCTTGTGCTAATTTAATAAGGCTTTTTGTTAAAGTATATTGCGACCTCAGTCATGCATTTAGGTATTCATCATGTGTTTCTTCTTCTTGTTTCATTGATAGAGGTAGCTATTAGTCTGNTGCTAGCGAATTCCTGTGCGAGTGTCAGTCATGATAAATCTCTCTACTTCGATCGTTTATGTTTCTTTCTTCTAAAACGCTCACGTCCCTTTTTAAAACACCTAGTAAATACGGTCTTGAAATTCACAGTAACGAATGTTAGGCGTTTGTGTGCTCAAGAATGTCTCGAGAAAATTTGTTTTGTGAACATTTGCTAGACTTTGCAAATTGATTGAATTAGAATTTTGTTCAGCTATAAAGAATTTTCTATAAACTGAAATTACAAATGAACTGAACTGTGATTCATATTTTCATTCTGTTATAATCAAATTGTACCTTTCGTAAGAATGTTTTTGTTCGTTGTCCTACCTTCAAAAGATTTGAGTTAATATTGTATCATCGGAGACTCGCTTGTGCAATGACAAAAGGCCATATTGCGAGTGAGTATAATTAAGTATAATTTCCACATTTTAACAGCTCATAAAATATCAGTGCATGTTTCTATGGGTAGTAAGCTGAATATATCGGTCTATCTTTTGGGCCTGTAGTTTGACTACTCCGTTTTCCGGAAGCTGTAGAGTTGGAGAAGGCCAGGTTTCGACGGCAGGGGACGTGCAGTTGCAACCGAGCGCGGTTCCTGGCGGTCAGGGCATTTAAACGCCTTCAGATTTATGAAGACTCGGACGCAGTCCTCCAGAGGCAGGGTTAGTGCGTCACGCTTTCTCGTCTTACCACTTCAACGCACGCACATAATAAGACGGGCATCACATTTAAGGGTCCCTTAAAATTTGAAACATGAAAGACGTAAACGGATACTGTGAACTACTACGAATGTGGCTTGCTTAGATCATTAGCGACTTCCTCAGAATGAACGAGAATTGCTCATTTTTTGCAAAAACAACATTACGTTGCAAAATGAGTGAATGTATAACTCTCCAGTGGTGATCTTATAGGTAGTTAGGGTTAGTGTCAGAATAATATCAATATAATATGATAATCTTGTTATGTTACGTTAGCGTTAATAGCATGATTATGTTTAATTGTTAACGAAATGTTGAGTATAATTGTTAAGGTTATCAGAATAATATTAGTTTGATACACTATTGTTCGCATACGTAAATTTTTAACGCTAATAATGTGGATATAGAATTTTTACAACTATCGAAATTACGTTCATTAAGAAGTTGCAAAAATATCTTCGTAAAAGTCGTACAAGATGTGCCTGGCTGCAGTCGTATTGTGTTCTGCTGTACGAGACCATGTACTGCCTGGCGTGCGATTGTGCGAATGCAGTGATCGTTTTAGTACTCAGGTACTGCGATTTACTCCTGCCACTACAAACAATGAGAGTATACAGTTTCTACAACACATAGTGGGCTGTTACTAAAACGATACAAGCATGCTGTTAATGCAGAGAAGGAACGCAACTTTATTTCCAATCAAGTATAAATCACAGATAAATACATTGAATTCTTAATTTTTAATGCTAACATCTTCAAACTAATGATTATGCTCTCAGGAACTGTTCAAATCCTCCGTGCTACAACTTGAATCATAAGCTTGTAGTATAATTAAGTATAATTACGTGTATTAAATTAAGTATAACATATAAATAAAAACATAAAAATAAAAACTTCGATGGCAGGGCATGTATCTCGTCGACCAATGATCAAGTGGAAACCGACTACGGCAGCCGCGTGATTTAAACCCCGGTCCTGTATCGCAAGCGTTGATGCTAATTATAACTACTTGACCACAGTGGCATCAACCTCTAGAACAGAGGTTCTCAACCAGGGGTAAATTGACCCCTAGGCCTTAGTAAATTTACCCCTGGTTGAGAACCTCTGCTCTAGAATATGCTGTGACTGCTACTATTGGAGCTTGAACTTGATAGAACCAATCACTTCCTCACACTTACTCTGACCAATATATGGTAGTACGTCGTTACTTCAACACATGACTATGCATGACTTCAATCAGGGAAGTACAACTCACAGCTCAAGTAAATCCCATAAAATTATTCCTGCTTCTTGGACTTTCGAAACATTTTTGTGTACGTTATCAGATAAAGCTCGAAATTGTGATGGACTGCATTTCTCGAATTGAAATCACGAAAAGCCGTCCGTTGGACTGGTAAACGAGTCAGTCTCAACTGTAGTGAGTGCACGTTACATACGAACATATTTCCTGAGCAGAGTGATTACATGACGTGTTTCTAAAATATTCGTTCCACAGGGTCACGAAAAAACTAATTGAAAGTAGACACTCATAACTAAAAAATTATTTCCTTAAGATAGTAAAACAAGCCACGTGGAAGATTATATTCTCAAATTTTATACCGCATAATAACCTTGATTTTTTATTGATACATTACCATCGTTATTGAAATTTTACAAAACACTGGCTTTTCAAGATGGGTCAGGCAACTAGAGAGCAGCGTGTTTTCATTGTTGAACAAAATTCCGCAAATAAATCTCAAAACAGGTGAAAAGAGTATTTGTCAATAAACCCCATCTAAATATGAACATTAAGACTGTTAACAATGTGGTGAGCAACATGGATAGCACTGGAGTAAGACCCATGAATTTCTAGCTGAATTACTGCTTCAATATGTTTCAAATCTAATCATTTTTAAATTCTTAATGAATAAAGCTGCCCAATTTCGTAAAGGTGCGTTTCCAATTTGAACAGATAAATTTACCCCACGTAATCAATACTAAGAATGACCGTCGTGTGTTTATATATTTATTTATGTTTTTATTTATATGTTTTGTGTCACTTTCAAAAAAATTAGAGAGATCCAGAGCCTTATACACTCGAGTCCGTATCGTGGACACCGAGTTCGGTGCACGGGTACGGTAATTAAAGAAACTAATGTTCAAGGAAGTTTGGTAGATGATTTGTTTTTCACTAGGAATGTTGTCATTAAAGAAATACTCAATTAAAACGTGTGTCCTTTGTAAATATACATAAAAGCATAAAAGAAATACTTAACATGAACAATTCCTATTTAAGGTCATAACTTAACGGGCATTGCACTAGTAAATCAAATACTAAGAATGACCATCGTATGTTTATATATTTATTTATTTATATATTTACTTATTTATTTATTTATATGTTTTGTGTCACTCAAAAAAATTAGAGAGATCCAGTGCCTTATATACTCGAGTCCGTATCGTGGATACCGAGTTCGGCGGGGTATTGCATATTACAATATACATACACAAGCTCGCAGTTGCTTTCAGTAATGCTGAATTTCTGTATCTAGGATATGACACGAATCGCTATAGCTACTTCTATTGCGGCTCAAAAATAATGTATTCTGAGTGTTTATTACTGTCACAAGAAAAATAAGTTACCTTTGAAATAAGGAAAGCATGGAAACTCCACTCGAACGAAAAAAAATGAATATGTTACTTGGGAATATGTTACTTGGCGCGGACCGTTTGATGGACAGATGAGGGGCCCCCATAACCTCCCTCTGTAGGGGCGTTGTAGCTGCAGCTGACCGTGTGTCTGTCTTAAACTTACGTGTTCAGTCGTTATAGTTGCTTAATTACTAATTATTGCAGCGATTATTGCAAGATTTACTCAATTGATGCACGTATGCGAATTTCCTCGATATCCGATGATGAATTGAAATTCAGCCGGTACTCGACTTCCATACGGTCCACTGCCTACTAAGTGAAGAGCTAAGAGGCTTTGTTTCATTGGTGAAGTAGGTGTTGCAATCCTCAATTCAACATCAGACTCAGTGTAAAACTTTGATCTCTATATACAAGATATCCCAAAAAATGTATACATTTTTAATTGGCTGTTGTTTGAATGCTACTAGCGTTAGGAGGTTGGGACAGGTCTCATTCGAAAGAGCAAGATCTAACGTTTTATTTTCTATCCAGAATACGTTGTTACCCACTTTATATACACCTTATGAATATCAGCAGTATTCAAACTACAGCCTTTATAAATTTATAGAATTTATACATTTTTGGACACCATATACGAGTACAAGCACTGAAGGCATTGAGTTCATTCTGTTGCTCGGAAATGAAGCTGCTCGAGAATTAACAATCCATTGCGTTTTAAACGAGCATTGTATCCTCATTTTTTTAGGTTTTCTCCCATGTTCGAACGCCATTAAACTGCAGGTCTCCAACGTCACTTGAAGCTCGACATGCTTGTTAATGACCATTGCGGCACAGCTGACGTCCTGCCAAAAGCAGTGGCGTGCCACAATTAGTTGCACTCCAATCTGAAGAGGTTCTCGAGTCTAGCTACAGGCATGCCCCGCTGTCACCATCCACATTGTTCTCAAAGAAATTCGCTCTCAAACCTCATATGAGATGAATCAAGTTTGAACAATTCCAACTAAGCTTCAGTGCGACAAGCTAATTTCATCATTGTATGGAACGATATTTGGCATAGGAGGTAATTGGCACGGTATTTCTCGTAACATGACCACTCTTGTTTCAGCTCCGCTACCCTCACCCCCGGTCACGCGATCTCTTTCCTCCCTCATACCCTCAACCCTCCCCCTACTCTGCTATCAGCACCGGAAGTTCTTTACACGTTACCGCTACATGACAGTGCATATGAACCTTTATAATTAAAATTGAACTCCTAATTGCTCAAATAATACTCATTAAGCATTCGTACTGCTTTACGAGAATGCTATGTCATCAATCATTTTTTTCTTAAATAAGCACTCCTATAGCAATTCCTGCACATATTTATACATTTTTTTCATCAAATAATGCACTGTGCATTAATTTGCAATCATTCTCAATGCATAACTTATCGAGTCCCTCTTTTTGTGGTGTATGGACACAATTTTTCACGCGTCTGTAGATGACTTCAACGTCAGTTAATGTGTACTTATCTGAAGTTTTTACCTGCTTTAGGCGTAGTTAGAAAATAACATGATGTACATGTGTACATAGAACATTCAGAGTTTACACATGTCATTTTCAAAACTTTGTTCTCTTAGAGATTTCCCGCGGTGACCGTGGCACCGTCGATCAGTCCAGGAGCGTCTGTGCGCCTGTATCAGCGAGCAGCTCTTGCATCAAGTGGGAGGAAAGCTGACCACCACGCTGGTAGTTTTGAGAAGCCTTGCATTTTTTTTATATGCCCCAGCAAATAAGAACCTCGTTTTTATTCTAAACTTCGAAGTCATCGATAACGAAAGGAAAAATACAAGAATTTTAATTGATGTTTGTAAACTTCAAGCACTCTTCAGCTTCTTCCTTGATGATATTTTTTTCAGTGTGTTAGGTTAAATCAGTTCATTAGTTCCCTTTTTTGATCGTTGTGTCCTTTACTGGACCAAAAGTAGTAGCCGAAGTTATTTATTATAGCTGCATTTTAGGTGATGAAAACTGTATTCAAAGGCAGTAATTTTACTGGTGTTTCCACCTCACAACGTACATGTTTCATCCTTAAGTATTAGAATCGTACATATTAATGACAAGAGATATAAGTTTAAGTTTCACATATTAATATAAATGTCAATAATGTATGTATACGTACGTATATGTGTACATATTTACATGCACATGCTGAGCACATTGTTGAAAAAATAGACATGCACATTACTTCACAAAGTGACTCATACGGACTGAAACACTAGTGCAGTGAATAAACAGTTCTTGGATTTAGGGTGAATTCGCACATATTCTTGCACTTCCTTCGGATCCCCTGGATCGTTTTTGTTCTCGTCATTTGTTTCGCAATAAAATTTCATCGAACTAGGTCACAAATACAAAAAATATTCATACAATATTTATAAAGCTAATGCACGTCTTATATACATAGTACTGCAGTCTGTACCAGCTACAGAAAAAGCTTAAAACCAAGCCCTTCAAAATGGCATTGACTTCAACTTTGTACTCCTAATACAAAGAGAGTTATAGCAAATTTAAACTAGGCATATACATTTCCCAGCTCGGTACACACATTTGGCGTTTGCTCAAGCATTATTTTTTAGTAACTCATCATCACTTGATGCTCATTTCATTATCCTCCATGATTCCAAAGCAAAGAAAAAAGTATCATTCATACGTATACTATACCTTCAAATTATATTACAACAAGCCGAACTACAACTGTACATATATTTTTTCAAACAGTAGAAATTGAAAAAATTACAAACAGTCAGTTTCTGCCTGCTTTCACGTCAGAAACCCGAATGTACGTTCCATTACAGCTCACGATCCTAAATTACCAAAGTGCTGTAGTACTACAAGTTGAAGTACAGTTCTTGCAGTTCATGTGGCATAACTTGGATTGTACAACACCTTTACACTGAGTGAAAGTGTTATCAGTTCCTAGTTAAATAGGTTTTATTAACAACTTTTATTTACATATACAAAAACTTGTTGATGTAGGTAAACAACACAGCACTGCCCGATTCCATATTTACCCTCTGAGGCCATGACAGCGCACCCACGTGCAGCACTCCCGATACAAGAAAAGAATGTGAAGTTTCTTATGAGGGGAAGTACACCTTCGCACATTAACTAACACACAATCAAGCTAAAAAAAGAAAATTCACTTACTAAGCCCTGCATGTGAATGAGCATTTTTGCCTTATCCTACACTAAGCCTTTACATGAATCGAATTTACAGCAGTTATAACTACAAGCACTACACCACAACCTTTCCAAATGGTAGTATCCCATTCCACCCTACCCAGACGATATATTTACTTCTCACAACATGTTATTCAGTAAAACGTTAGAACAAGTTAATGGGAAAAGCTTTTAATACAAATTTTTGAGTTTCCTTGTAAACAGTGCTGCAAATCCTTTACTTATTCACGTTGCACTGCGAACGGTTCGCCCTAGAATTTTGCACCTGCATGCATATAAATGAATACAAATTCATACATCAAGCGAAAAATTGCCTCATTATATAAAAAGTCTACCTAGTAACACAGAGTTTAAAAAGCACACATCATGAACTTTTAGCTTATTCCCTTCATGGTTGTTATTTTGCTCCGCTGCCAAGGACTAGGACTACTATAAACTACTATAGTAGTCCTTGTCCGCTGCCCATATCATGCGGATGATTGCGCCCTGACGCATCGTGTAGAAGATTACATCGCTGTCTATTACAACAAATAAATTAGTCTTATTCCGATGTATCATACAGTACAGTATCACAAAGTACAGCATATATCTACAGTAAATGGCATCATGTTTTCAATTCTTAACACTAACATCTTAAAACTAGTGATAATGCTCCCAGCGACTGTTCCCGTCCTTGACGCTGAGACTCGCGAAGTTTCGCAATAAAGCATCGGTATTTAAAAATCTCCACCTTTTGCAACAGTTTTTTTCGGTAGAATATTTGACTGGTAGTTACTGTTATTGTCTACTAATCTCGGTCTCTTCCTGTTCTGTCTTTTCCTTGCTCTGCTATATCTGGTTATGACGTGCAAAAACCATGCTCTAATATAAATGAATACGAATATATATACGAATAAACGATATAAAGTATATAATACGATTACAAATATACATGTTCAAGTTGAAACTCGGAATGAGAGTATGTACACGAATGAGCGACGTAGAGTCCGCATATGCACCACTTTAAGATCTGTACACACTATTGAAAATTGGGAAAATTACTACAAAGAAAAATAACTGAATCGCAAATAGGGATTAGATACGAAGGTAATTTTTTTCGATTGGAGTAATCATGAAGCGAAAAAATAAGTATCAGTGAAATTCCAGCAGTTGAAAAGTGTAAACATGTTTAGAGGCTATGGAGCAGTTCTCCAATTTCCATACTAGTTTTTGAAGCAGAACTTCAATTACGTATTTCTATATACAGAGATGTATACTTTACTTAGAAAATTATTTACTTGCAAAAGAACATCATGCACCCTTTATATATACACTATGTATAAATATGTACACTTCTACAGATTTGAAAAGTATATTTACACACTGTACACATCTAAAGAAACTATCAGAACATTATTTACAAACGATGATATGCCCATTATGTAGACGGGTACAAAGAAATTTAGCATGGGTTTTCGGAAAATTGTAGTTTTGGGAAGAGATAATAGTGAGTATTTCTTAGATTTCCGACGGTGACTCCAAAATAAGGCCAAAACTAATTCTATTCCCAATGAGAACTTGAAATCTTACAATTACTCCATCGTTTCATTTCCAGAATTCCATTGCCTCGCGTTTGACAACACGAATCAATTTAATCGAATATACCACGAAACATTTTGTTTATTATTTCTGAGCATTCTAGTTTAATTGATGTTCTCGACCGAGTGAAAGTTGCAAATTTCTTAGCGAAACCTTCGATTTTTAGGTATCTATAAAAAAGCCTAGCAGTGTGAGGCTTAGTGAACGCAGAGAGTATTCTACCAAGTCCCTTCGTCCAATCCAGCTGTTTGCCAATATCTCATTAAGAAAGAATGGAATAGAATAGAACATGACAACAAGAAGCTGATTCGACAATTCTTTGATCGCTACCTAAGTCTTTCTATGCAATCTACTGTTAAGACAACAATCACAAACATGCACCTGAATCACACACAGGTATCAAGAATAAAGAAGAATAAGAGGAAGGGTTGCAGTCATTAATTTATGCATAACCATTTCCTGACTTGCATTAAACAATAATTGCCTGACACGTATAACACAATTATACGACTTTCGGTGTACAATAGTTCTGTGACTCGCAATACGGAAAAATCTGACTCATACGCAATAATTATATGACTTGCAATACTCAGTTATTACATGACTTGAGGCGCACAACTATTACGTGACTCTGTACATAATAAGTACATGACTTAGGGTACATAGAAAGTACCTGATTCGTAGAACACACCACGTGAAAAGTGGTACTCAGTAATATGACACAGGACGCATAACAATTACGTGACTCGTAGTACGAATGAACTACATGACTAGTGGAGCAAAATATTGACATGACTCTGGATTCTAATAATTGTATCACTTGTGGTACACAAAAATTATGACTCGCTGCTCACAATAATAACAGCACAATAATACGGCTCGTGGTATATTTTGAGTACAGGGTTCGTGAAATATAATATTTGTACGACTAGTAGTATACTCTAAGTGTGTGATCGTTGTACTCAATAGGTTACCGTAGTTTTGATCATACCTCGAATCTGTACTTTATAATACTGCAGATTTCCTTATCCAATGTTTGTCGAGGCAATTTTTGAATATGTTCACAGTACTAGCAGAAACGATGTTTATGATCAGCTGGTTTCAGATTAAGACAATTTTAACTGAAAAGAAATGTAAGGCGTGTGGTGACATCTTCAGGTTTTGGCATAACAAAATGTTGCAACAAGTTCAGGCAAATGAGACTAGTCCGAAAAAAGTCAAAGAATAAGGCCGACTAAATCATTTTGGTGACTTGGCTTTAAAGTTATTACTAATTTGAGTGATGGACTGTAGGGTCAGTGAATCTACTTGAAATTCGCCCTTAAAATGACTTTGCACTTCAACTGCGTTATCACACATTTCCAGTAGAATTTTAGAATGAAATCCTTCTGTTCAATGTTCAGTTTCACTGCCATCATAATTCTTGATTTGTTTAAAAGAAAAAAGAATGTCAGTTTAAAGACAGGGTAGACAAAACGATGAAATGCTGTCTGTATACTCTATGAAATTCTAAAAATTAAATGCATTTTAAGAAACGACTGACTTCACAATTACTTACGGTATGTAGTATATTTTATATGGACACCGTGTATCTTAAATTGTTATGACATGTATAATTAGTATTGTATTATTACTGTCTTGTTTGATAATACAGGCAACATCAAAATACAAAATTAAGACGCCGCAGGGTAACGATGTTTGCAGTTGAAACAATGCTCGAAAAATACAGACGAATCAGCAAGCACATCCTTGCAGAAAGAACATCTCAAAGGCTCGTCGTTGTCATGAAAAGCTATGTGCTTCTTGAACATGTCCGCTACTCGAAAAGTTATTTTGCATATAGTGCACTCAAGACCATCACTAAAACTTTGTTCATGGGAAGACTTTTCACTGGTGTTTATTTCACTTTCGTTGGGTTCTGTTTTGACAACGACATTCTCTCCAGACACCACTGAGATTTGACTGTTGGCACAGCTTTGTTCATCACTGCAGGTGTTATCAGTTGGAAGCTCTTCTTTTATATTCTCAAGGCGTCTGTTGGTGAGGTTGAGATGGTCGCTTCGGCGCAGTTTCTTAGGTGGAGAGCAGGTGTCCGGAGGAGTGAGTGAAGTTGCCGCTACATCTGGAGGACTTTGGGACAAACACCTCCGCATGATCTGCTGAGGCGGTGTGTGATCTTTAGTCAAGTCCAAAGGAGTAGTAGGCGAGGTATTCGTGAGAGCTCCAACAGCCTCGTTAATTTCCGTCGGATCATCTCTTTCTTGTGGCAAGTCGATGAATGGAGGGAGCAGTGACATTGGTTGCAATGCTGAGTTCGCTAAGCGTGCTGCCAAAATCCTTGTGATGAAGTTGGTATTAGTGGTGTCTGATTGAGATTCATGCCTTGGAGGAGCTCGAGGTGGTGTGCCTGCGTCTTGAACGAGGGAATTCCGTGGCAGGACATGTGCCAAAATAAAGTGCTGTTGCAGAAGCTCATCTGAAGGGAAAGACTGATCACAGCAATGGCAAACCTTAGAATCGTTTTGAGGCAGCGTCTGTGCGAGGGACTCAAGCAAATGCCGCTGGTTAGATGTGGAAGGAGACAGAGGAGAATTAAGATATGACGAATTGTGCATAAGGGAAGGCGGTTGAGTATTAAATAATGGGTTACTACTACGGAAGAGGCTAGAGTTAATTCCAGAATAGGGATTAAACAATGGATTAGTAGACGTGTTCTGTTGATGAAACGGAGTGCTGGAGAAAGCTAAAGATGGAGAAGCAATGGTTGTCGTATTCATAGTTCCACCTGCTGTCACGGAAGAATTTACAGAGTCGCTCTTCGTTGGCTGCATGGCGATTTTTGCAGTATATTGTGCTGGTAAGACAATGTTGCCATCTGCGTCTCGTTTAACTTTCGGCCCTCGACGAGTTCCATAAACATCGACAATTGGAAATGGATTGATAGTGCCATCTGGATTCATAACGGGCATTGCATCATGTCTGTATTTCCTGCAGTGACATTTCAGAGCATGCATGTATTTAGCCTCATAATTACAGTCTTTACACCGGTAGGAATAGAAATTACTATGCGATTTCATATGTGAATTCAGCATAGATTTATTGACACACGAGTATTCACATTTTTCGCATCTAAAAGGTTTATTCCCTGTATGGTTTTTCATGTGGTAATCAAGATGGTGCTTGTATTGTGTAACAAATGGACAAAATTTACACTCCAGTATTTTATCTGGGCTGATATGGGTGCGGCGGTGGTTGTAGAACTCCTTTTCGTCTGAAGCTTCGTCTTTACAAACTTTACACACCAGCTTTTTGGATTTGGTCTTTGGTTTTGTTGCAGTTGATGTGCTTCCCATATTATTTGCCACACAAACCTGTCTGTGCTCAAAAAGCTGGGACGAGTTTTCTGCAACAAATTTGCACTCAAAACACATGTTGCTGTGCACAACTTGCACATGCTCGCTATACGCTTGTGTTTCATCTGTTGAAAATTCGCAAAGAGAGCAGGTCAGCTGACATGGATCTTTGAAATCCATGTCAGCTGCTTCATTAGCAGTATTATTTTCAACTTCTTCTAAATTCCTATTCTTTGGGGAAAGAGTGCTTGAATCATTCGAGTTTTCATTCGCCTGCTCGTCTGGAGACTGTGGCGTGGCAGTAGCATCTTCAAACACTTCACTAGGGTTGCAAAGATCTTGCTGTTTCTTCACTTGAATGCTGCCTTGGGCCTCATTACGGTAGTCAACGGCGTCTAGAGATTCTTCTTCTATAGTTTGCTGAGCACTGGTCTTGTTTTTAGGGTCGACATTCGTTGAGTCTGAAGGAGAAGGGAAGCTGTCGCTCATTTTCTCAGTGTCTTCGTTCAGTTGCTCAGATTTTACTTCTTCAGGCAGTGTTGGAGATGGAAATGGAGTTTCTACAAGAACAGACTCTCGGTAATTAGATGACATTGATAGTTGAGAATTCAATGCAGTAAGTGATTGCTCACTCGAAATGTCTGAAGGTTTGTAACTTAACGAACTAGAAAGCTGAGTATTAAACAGTGCTGGGGATGGAGAGCTAGTAGAGACTGACGAGTTAGGTGTATGTGGTATGGGATATTGTGAACTAGAAGTTGTCTTAGGTTGACGAGACACAGACCCAAGCTGAACAGCAGGTGTAGGCAAGTGATTGATTACTGGAGAGGTAGTAGGTCGTACGCATAAAGCGAAATTGCGGAAATGTGGATGAGCGATAGAAGATGTAGATGGCTGAGACATGGAGCTAGTAACTGGAGGGGCTGTTGTGTATTCCATGGAAGTACTTGCTTGAGAAGTCGGTGCTGTCATGTGCAGCTCGAAGGCATTACGAAGTGGGGCAAAAAGCTGCTGATTTGTAACCTGCGGGATGTAACTTGGAAGTAAGGAAGGCACTGGCATGGTGGGATTTCGATAGCTGTTTTGATGAAAATTATGAGCATATGTTGCATCATTTGGCCATTCTTGTGCAATTCTAGCCCGCTTCGAAGGAGAGTACAGCAGAGGAGACCTGCGCTTACGAGGAGAGTTTGCAGCTCGTAAGGACTCGGCGCGGTGAGCTATTTTCTCGATGATTTCATCATTACTCTGATGACGGGAGTGCCCTGCTACAGAGCTGTATTGACCTTGTTGGACTTGGTTCAAAGCAGAAGTAGAGCTATCACGGAAGTGCTGAATGAAATCTAAATTCGGCAAAACTGGTCTAGAGTTGGAATTAATATCCATGGTCTGACTCATTGCCAATTGTAATAGAGTATGGGTACCGAAATCCGGCTGTGAAGTTGGAGGTCTTCTGTTAGTTGCAATTCTAGATTGAGTTGCGACAGGCCCAATATCAGTGTTTCTAAAGTCCGAAGACATCTTTCAAAGCCTGCTAACAGTACACTAGTATGATATTCTTGGAGGTTTCCAACAAAAGCAATCGTCAAATGTATCGAAGTTTACTGACTTGTGCTTGTAAAACTGTTGAGGACTTAAATATTCTATTTTCCTTCTCTTACGCGTCCTTCTTGAACATTCTTGAATAACTTCATTATTTTCGTTAGCTTAAGTTGTGGATGAGAGCAATAGATGAGGTAAATAATTCAAACGCTCTTGAGTTCTTGAATGTCGCGGAGGAAGTGGCCTGTGTCGTAAACTTAATTTCGTTTGCCTGAAAAGAGAAGAAAAAATATGATTAGGCAAATATATTTATATATATACATATAAATATATATATATAATATTAGGCAAATGATGCAAGTTTAGAAATAGATATTCACTGTCGATCATTTTGAAATAATTTTACATAAATTCAGAGAAAATGGCAGTGTAAACCCATGGGGAAAACTTAACAATAAAAATTGAGACAAATAACTTGCGACAAATTTAACATTAACGAAAAAAATCCAGGCGTGGAATAGTTAGGTGTCAGAAATGCCGATATCAGTATCCACATGATGAATACTCTATAAGGTCATCCAAGAATGTGATAGTTTGGCTTTCTCCTGTAATAATTAGTCCCTTAGAACACATTGCCAAGAAGCACATCGAATTCCCTTTTTTGGTCGAACCCCTCCATTCTGACGGGTTTTCTCTTCCCTCTTTCTTTCTGAGGGCCACCCCAGGGATTGGCAAGCGAGGGGCCTGCCTCTGTAATAATTCCCTCAGTAAAATGGCAGACAGGCTGAGGGATGCCGAAATATGATAGCTGAATTGCTTCTCTCTCAGCTCATGTATTTTTCATTGAACACTTCGGTATTCAGGTACACTTTTTCTCAAAAATGTTCCTGTGATGTCTTCAAGTTTTACCACAATTCTGTTTTTAATGTAGATATTACCTGGGTAACTTTTTCGAGTTTCGAGTTATTTCTTACAAAGTTTAGATCAATCGCTATTATGATTTCAGTGAAGGACACAATTAGGCTCGAGTCAGCAAACAGTTAACATATTTTTAAACCACTGTGTAAATAGTAAATAACATCTCAGAACTTCTTCATATTTTTAAAAAAGTGAAGGGTGGAAACTTAACAATCAAGAAATATACTACAAATAGTCACTGAGCACGTTAGGGCTTTAATGCAACTTTGTGGCGTACACTTAATTTTTCTTTCTGTACTGACATATGAGAGGAGGTCTCAGTGTTTCATTCATGTGCAGACATTGTGCCTGGTGTGTGTTGCGTTCTCGCATCATTACCAAGATCAATTAACACTGAAGTTTAGAGGCCGGAAGTACCGGTCCCTTATCGTGGTCCTAATGACATACTGCACTCCGACTCTTCTTAATTGATTGATTGTAAAGACGCATTGCTGCTAGTCCTCCTTGGACTCCCACTGATAATTCTCACCCACGCGACAGCTTTCTATTACGGATATTGATGATGGAATAATGGTAAGGTCCGGAGTAAAACAGCCCTAACAAACTTCACGGAACAAGCTTCAAAAATATAAAATTTCAATGATCCTAGGGAACGGGCACGTGCTGGTCAGCAAGGACTAGGGTGCTGAGACCGAGGCTACCACGGTGTAGAACTACGTTAGAATGAATTAGTTGCCTGTTAAACTCAATTAACGTACTCAGATGGCCTATGTGAACTAGTCATTCACGCATTTTATAACGATAATTAAAGCTGTTTTACCTAGGCTTGCTTGATCGCAATGTGAATGAATATCTAAAAGTTTAAAGCGAATTGTATAATTATGGAGGGAAATTTACAACTTGGAACAACTTTCAATCTACTAATAATTATCCGATCTTATTGCTTATTAGCTGTTCGTCATTGACAAAATTCTTTCAAAGTTTTGCTTGAAAAAGTTTGCTTTTGCATGAAGGGAAGGTAATGGAAAAATTTACGGCTTTCCCAGGTGGATTTTCTAAAAAGAGGTCAGCCTTCTAAAATAAGCAACTTAAGAGAATATAAAGTTAACATTTAATAAAAGATATTCATTCCCAAGTATCACTAGCTTCCAGCAATGTCATGACTGCCGCTATAATATTAATTATAGTGAGAGTTAGATTATGAAAACGATTGCTCAAAATTCTTGATTTAGTTCATTTTTACAAGCACAATGTAGACACTTCGTACAACGATACGACCAAGGTGAACTAAATCAAGAATTTTGAGCGATCATTTTCATAATTTAACTCTCGCTATAACTCCATTGATTCATTCATGTGTAAAAGCAACGCCTGGTCGTGAACCGCTGGCGTGCTGAGCTGTGGTGGTTGTGCACGAGCTCGTCCAGCGCGTGCTGCTGTTAGAGGCTGTGCAGCCCGAGCCGCTGTGTAGGCCTACTGGAGGCCGTGAGTGGTCTGCTGCTATAGCAGGACTTGTCTGTTGCTACACCATCGTTCCTAATATAATCATTGCTTTACCACTGAATATTTCTACTAATTTCAACGTAGCTTCAGAGAGGGAAATGTTATTTAGGAGCATAGGGTTAGCAAATGTTTGAATATCCCTGCACTCGAAGCAAAGGGCTCAGTATTTATTTTAATTGAAAAGACAGTTTAAGTAACTTCATCAATATTGCATGTGCTTTATTATCAGAGAACCTAATTTAATTTTGCTGATGTTGAATGATCGCTTACATTCGTCGATATCTTTCTAATTAGGATTGAAGTGCAGTAACTAAAGCAAAAATTGTAAAAAACAGTAACAGCTGAAAACACGCACAATTTATTTCTGCCCAGCTGAGCTGTGAAAAATCAAATAATTTGATAGCAGGGACTTTTAGCTGAATTTACAAATTCCTACGGCAACACAACGCCTGGCAAGAGACATTGCAGAAGCTAATCATTTCTTCATTCAAATTTTTGGAATTCTTACTATAATAGTTGAATTTCGGGGATAATTATACAACAAGGAAGAAACTTCCTGTGTTGTGTTGAGATAAATGTTGCTGCGAAGGCGGTAGCGTGCAGAGACGGCTCCTACACTCAATGGAGGTAGAGCGATGTAATCTGTTAGGGTTTTTGGTGCTATTGATTGGGTGCGCGGCCGGGCCCTGCGACGGCAATGGTAGAAATGGACACAATTGCTCAAAAGAAACGCAGAGAATAGTGCGGGCCTGATAACGCTTTCCTGAAGACATTCCTTTCCATAATATTGGTCTCCAAGAATCAAATGGACTGTGAAGTATTTCGGCAAACTCCACCGGCAAAACATGACGAAAAATGACGCATTTAAACCTATTTAGCACCTCATGATGGCAGGGACAAAAATGCCGATGTCAACTTGATAGATGCTGACGGCAGCTGTGAAGTCTATCTTTTATGTTGTACAGGAGAAAATTTTTTATTTGTGAGAGCGAATAAGAATTTCTTCGATAAAGTTTATTTAGATCTCAGTGACTTATAAACTATAATGAATTACATCTTCGAATTGGGCCCTCACAAACGCAAGCACTCTTACCACACTTATAATGCTATTGACCAGAAGGACAAAGTGATCTATTTTCCAAGTAAAAACTGGTGCAGCGGACACCTGGAAACCAGCAGATGCAGCAGAAGTACAGTGACATACATACCTGCGCTGCAGGGCGGTGGTTAAACTGACTTAATCTGTACCATAAACATGAGCAGTAGCCCCTGGTACGTGACAGTTCTTTGCTTTTCGTCAAAATCAGGTATATTAATTCAAAATAAAGTATTACTTTTTCAATCGGTTTTATGTTAAGCTGTTGTTATATAGGCACAATTTTATTCAGACTTTAATTAGCCTTTTGCTGTTCAGTATTTGTAGTTCAAACATAATTGTTTTGCCAGCGCTTTTCCTTAGAGTGTTGTTTACCTTGAAAATATAATGTATAAATACAAATCATCTGTAACACGTACTGTCAAACAATATGCATGAAGCTACTCACTGATACTTTTGAGCATGCACAAAATTGTAAACTATTAATAAGTATTATTTATGCAAGCTAACTCCAGGCATCGAAGCTTGTTAACATGTGTAGAACAGAGAGACTGGTGAGCCCAATTAGAATAGAATGAGGCTATAGGAACGAACCTTCTGGCCCATTCTTGGGTCGGATAATTACTTCGATAATTATTCGGTTGTTTTACCCAAGTCCCATGCCGTATTTCTAGCCGCGTCAACCATGTCGGCAGCGGGATTCGAACCCGGGTCTTCCCGCTCGCAAGCAGATTCGCTCACCAGTCGACCAAGCTGGTGATAGTCGACCAAGCTGGTCACAAATTACTTTGTGAGGGCAAGAATTGATCATGTTGGGCTCATAATTCATCTGTCAAAAAGTACGAACTGTAAAAAGTAAGGTATTAAGCCTACCAGTATTGTCTCCGATTGAAAGTTTCATTACGTGTGTAAGCAACTAGACAACATATTTGAATATGGACTTTCACTAGCAATACTTCACATTGAATATTTTAAATAGCTGTTACATCTATTTTTTCATGGATCGTGCAAAAAAACATTGCATAATCGTTCATAAATAAGTGTAGTAAATTTGGAAAGCGAAATAACGTAGTAAATCTGACTTCACATCGATAATTAGTGCCGTTGTTTGCCCATAATAATTTTTGATAAAAGCTATCCAGAACACAAAATTCTCACGCCACAATATTTTTAGATTCGCGGTTACCTTACTAGCCATTCTGCAACTTGATCCTCTATCGCTACTTGCATGATTTTTCTAGAAAATTCGATCTCCTCAAGGAAAGATTTCAGCGCTACAAAATGAGCAGTTACAGCCAGCTGCCGTGGTCCTGACCGGACGAAAAAAGAGCTACTCTAATCCTAAGAGGCTAAAAAAGGCCCTCGACCCCATACAGTTATATATATAGTGACCCTGCTTGACCGCCCGAGCAGCTGTTGCTTGTAGGCCTACAGAGGAAGGCGCACGAAGATCAATGCGTCTCTGCCCAAAACCAAGGATAACACGAACGGGAGGTCGTGAACTGAAATTACTGGTTCGGTTATTGTTGGGACCTGCATTGCTGCACCAACTTACAATGATAGTTTTTTACTTCTTAGTTGACGTAATGCGGTGAATTTAGTGGTCATCAAAAGTATGCTAATGAAGGATGTGGGTCGTCACGAAATATGCTCAACTTCTGAAGGAAAAATAGCTGGAGGATAGCTGAAAAAAATGTGTTGATTTAAAATGCATTGTCTTCCATCTTTTGAGGAACAAAGAATTAAGAGAAAACGAACAGTGATTTCCAAAGTGAATTATAGGGTGTGTTGGTTGTATTCACCGTCATTGCAGGAGGGAGATAATAAAGATCATACCAGTGTCAATATCATCTGTTTGAGAAAGAAGATAATAAAATGAAAGGCATGAGTAAAAGTCAAATAATTATTGCATCTAACAATTGTGCCATTAAAATTTGGCCAATACAAAACTGAAAAAATTGAGGTGTACCCGAAATATGATTCTTGCACGTGAGAAAACAGACGAATCGTTTGAATGTTCAAAATAAATTACGCTCTTGGAAGAAGGTAAAAAAAAATTATGGACGTTTTTGAAGTTTAAAGTACCAGTGTTGGACCCGTTTGATGTTCGCTGGGCAAAAATGTGAAATGAAATGCAAGCAGACTCAAACATTTGCGTAGCAAAACGCTTACATAATTTGATAAACAAACAAGAAATTCATGTGAAATACCGTGACTAGCGAAAAGTTATCTGGAGTCCAGCTATTTGAATTTGTTTAACACTGATTTTGTATTTACTTTAGTCTTTAGAGATATTAAGGCTGTGGACGAACCTGTTAACTAAGATAATAAAATATCATTAAGACATATATGGCGTCTTCTGCCCAACTGCCACAGCCGCTCTTCTTGTGATTATCCTATTGTTTTATTTAGTGGACGCTTGAAGGAGAGAGAAAAGTTTATTGGACGTTGTGTCGAAGGACCATTTATTGAGGTCAACCGAGGCTAACTACCTGACAACTGCCAGACCGTTTTACTACTCTCCTTCAATAATGACTGAACGTTTACTGAATTTACAGCCGTCTTTTGTTATGTGCATCGAACAGAAAATTCACGTTGACGAGTTCAGTGGACTGTTTTGTTCCGACACCTAAACAACGCGTTGTGCGTTTCTATGAAGTTGAGTTTCGCACAGAAAATTATATAAAAGAGAGTTCCCTAGAATCAATTCTGATTCATATTCAAACCAAGGATACAGAAATATTTTATAAATTTTTTTTTTCAGATGGATGCTCAAAACATATTCAAATTTTGCTTGGTAATATCAAAGTACTACGAATATAATTCATGAGCACGTCTATTTACGAGAAAATTGTCTTATGTGCAGTTTTGAAGCACCGAGAAATATGATAAAATACCAATAAAATTTTGATACATTCGGTGAACACAACATGGAACTTAAAATTAGCTCCAGCCATCAAATAAGATCATTTAAAGTCCCAGAACTATTCACACCCCGCTGCAGGCGCCCAGCCTACCGAGTGCTGCAGCACGAGCGCGTTTGAGTCCGCTAATGCCTACGAAAATGAGGTAGGAAATAGTTCACGTTTCGCTGGAAATCGTTGAAAGGAAGCCATAAGAACTCCGTCCTTTGAGAGATGCAAAGCTGCGTGCCTATGCGCATGCACACAAAGCTGGTGGCGGGGGTGAGAAACCCGCGCAAGTTTCTTTGTGTGCCACAACGGTATCTGACTTGCTTCGGCCAAAACGACCAATGGTACACAAGAAGAAATCTTTTCAATGAATGTAGAGGAAAAAGGAGAGAAAGCCAAAAAGAAATGAGAGGTCGTCAGAATACTCCCCCTCCATGTTAGGTTCCCCCTCCCGTCTTCTCGTTGCTTCTATTCGCTCTTCGGAAGTACGTGTGTACCCCTAACCACCTTTGCATCTTTCACTCCGTGTGGCCTTTAACTTTGCCGCCAAGGAAATGCAAGGAATGTTAACTACGAATGGAAGCATTACTGTCACACAAACAGTAAATTTGGTTATGAAAATTGGCATACATGATGAACAATTGAACTTGAGAGCATGAAAGCATTTAGTCAAGAAAAAAATAAAGCGATGCTATAATACTGTTCCATGTTGGGTAACAACGTATACTGGCGGCGTAACGAAATATGATTCTTGCACGTGACAAAACAGACGAATCGTTTTTGTTCTTCTGGGAGGCACTACGCACATGGCTGAGAAAAAAAAGGCATTAAGGAGCAAAGTTCCTTTTCGAGGACATCAATGCGTGTACTAAAGTATTTCGCAAAGTTATTTTATTCCTGGTTGCAGTTACCGTTACAGCAACACATGCGTATTGCTAGCTTCCTGAACAAGAACGATGGGAAGGACGACGAATAATCAGAAAATGAAGAATTATTTTTTCCATTTTTATCATCCCAGATTGAACTTCACGTTAATTTTTATAAATTTTTCAGTATTTGCTAGCTCTAAGGAGATTTTTTAAAGGCATCATGTATGTTATTTCTATACCGAGCTCGTGCTGAAGATGGTAATGTAGGCCGGCACCGGCTGACATTGTAAGCGGGAGGCAGTGAGAGGGAGCGACGGCTTGGTGTTCACTCAGTGGCGCAGGGGAGAGACCCTTTTTAGCTCATTTCCATGTTTTCTGCCGGCGGCCGGGGCTCTGAAAGCAGCACGCGCGCTCGAGGGCTTTTTCTCAATGCATTTCTATTTTTGTGCGAACATTCGATTTTTGGAAGGCCTGCGCGTGCTGGGTGGGAGGGGCCGTACAGCTTTACTATTGATTGCCGGCTTGCGCTGCCTCACACCGCCGATTGTGCGTTACGGCTCAATGCATTTATTTGCACCATATGCTCGGATATTGAATCATTTATTTCGATCCATTTTAGTTCTGATGTACTTGTCTTAAATATGAACATTGCACATTTCAGAAGTGGCTTTCCGGTCCTGTTGTTTTCGGTAAATACAACGTTACCACGAATGGTGAATGAAGTGCTAGACTCTAACATATCTTATCTAAAAGTAAATTAAACTAATAATCGCTATTTTAATTGAATTACTAATATCTAAGAAAGATCTCAGGAATGTGGAGTTCCAACACAGATTACATATAATCAGTCACAGTTTTAAATGATATTTACAATGGGTAAGTACGGGCAAAATTGATAGCACCGTGTTTTTCAAACATGTTAGTTAATTTAAACTTGAGTAAGCGTACTCGTCTCGTTTATCTTCCACTGCCTTGCTTAACAGATGGCATAGGCAGTAGAATCTTTAGTTCCAATGGTACAACACAGATAGGTTATACAAATACAGAAATCTTGTGTGACAAAATGCTTATTGATTGCGAATTATGGTAATATATTTATGTACGTGGCATTCAGTGATATCAAGTATCGTGAAATTATTTTTAAATCTTTATCATGAAAAAGTCAAAAAACCGCTAGAAATTGTTAACTTTGATTTTGTGAGCAAGAACTTCTGGTAGGAGTCTCGCTAGGACTCCCTCACGCCAACTGAACCACAACCAAAGGTCTCCCCTCCTCCTGTCTCCCTCCCTAGGGTTTTATGAGCACGTGCTGGGGCCCCTAAACACACCCCCATCCTGATCTCCCCCTCCTCCCCATTCTCGGAAATTGGCGCCTCTTCTTTCTCAACTTGGCTGCTGCTTAGTATGTACTGTCGACGCAGTCTGGGTCTGCATTACAATCAACATTAGAAACAAAAATATTCATGCAAAATTCGAATCATATATAAAGTGATGCTATTTGCCAATCATGACGCATGATTTTAGATTATGTACATTGAAATAAAAGTTTTCTGATCAGCGTTTCATAAGTTTACACAATGATGTAAGACCACCTTCGTTTGAAATGCTGTTAATGAACGCTCTACTGAAAATTACCGTAGAAAAATATGAAATCTTTAGGTAAAAATCTCAACGCCAGACGTTTTGAGAAAGTGTCTTGTTCTTCTATACAGCGTTGGTAGGATATTCCAGCCTAATTCAATTCAAGATACAGTAGGTTAAACTGTCACAAAGCTAAACGATAAGAACTCGACGCTCGTCATCCTGATCAGTGGTAAGTTATACAAGTTTGTTCACGGATTTCTTCTATGTTTTAACTATTTACCTCATTTCTTTCCTAATTCCGGAACTGTATTAAGAGTAAAATTTTGAAAAATTCAACAGAAGTTCATCTGTCGTCTTATACCTCCGTCATTCATCACTTTGACATCGCCTTCTCGGGCAAGATTTTGGCGTATTTCTTGGTATTTATTTTGATTCATATCCAGGAATTAATTCCAAATTATTTTTTGGAATTAAATTATTTGACTCATGCAAATAATTTACCAGAACTCGTGCTCTAGTTTTGCAATGAAATAACTCAAGTTTTACAGTTTTTCCCCAGTCTTTAGCTTGACTGCGATCGTCACACGCCCAGCGAGGGAGAGTGGGATCTGCTTCTTGCAGAGCGCGATCGATTAGAAGCTGTCGCCATTTTTTAGAGAGACTTTTTACTCACGACCGTCTCCATGCAGTAAAATGGAGGCAGACAAAGCATCGAAACTAAGTCAGACTACAGAACTAGCGAGTACATTTGATTGGTTTGTGGAAGTACGTCTACAAAATTTTCAGGAAACATTTAGTTTTACGCACTCAAGTACAAATGCATTAGTTACAAAGTAGTAAGATTTAATGGCAAAAACTACATAGATTATATTTATCTCATTGTAGGTCATTTAGATTGCAATTTTATATTTTAATTTCAAGTAATTTATATGTATTCGAAGTAGACATTCGTCGTAAACATTCCAGGTCGAAACAGGATTCTAATTCAAAATTGGAACTCACAAATTAGAGATCACGTATTTGTTAAATTTTTCATAAGGCCCTTAAGAGACGCTAGATTCAAAAACATAGTACACGTAGCCTAGATAATGGATACATTTAATCGTAATTTTTCAGTATGCTGTCTATCTCTGTGTTCAGCCCGAATGTCCACATCATTCGACGTATATTTTTTGTGACTTTTAGCAGGTAACGCGCTAAATGTTGGAAATTTTAGCATGAGCATACAGGCTGACTTCAGTAGTGTTTTAAAACTTAGCATGCCGATTGATATAGGTAGAAACCGATGTACTTTCTACTTTTGTATTGGCAGAGCACAGCTAGTATCCATACACACATGCATGTATCAGAGATTATGATAGTGTCGTTATCAAGTACTCGTTTTGGTCTTAATTTTGGTGTGGGTACATCACTGAAAAATATCACCAACCTGTATTAGTGAAGAAGCTAACATGTTTGGATAATGACGAACAACTGCTAGCCACAGCTTTCAAAGACTTTCAAAGATTCAAAAAATAAGAACTATTCCGTAGATGAATTCAATTTGATCAACTTAAGATGGAAAGTTTTAGTCGGGTGAGAAACTGGCGACATTCGTATTACCTAACACGGGTTTGAAACTGCTGTTATGTTAGGCATTTTTGCGGGTTTATCTGGAACATTTTACTACTGACTTCTACACGAGAAATTGCTTACTCACAGGAAAAGCGCTCCAGCCGTTTAGGTCGTGCACAGCACTGAAGTATCAATTATGTCACGCGCGATCAACCTTCCACAGAATACAGTTAGTCACTGTTTGATTGTCCTTTTTCGGATACCGAGCTTCTCGTGATTTACCTGCCAACAGCATCTGTATAAAAATTTTGACCTACCAAATTCGAACCATTTTTAATTTTTTTTATTTATTTGCATTTTTTACCAAATTACTTACTAAATGTTTTTTTAATTTTTCCTTTGTTTACAATGAAATTAATTTCGAACAATTTTTTTTGCATGGCAATTAAACCCTTCAGAGAACAGTTGTGTGAACTTTTGACACTTCCAAATAAAAAATTGCCCCAAACTTGGTTATTATTTTTTAATCCCAACTTTCCTAAAGCTGAAAGCTTAAGAATGTGGGTCTCATCTTCTGCTACAAAACAATTTTTTTTGCAGGGAAGATGAGTACGGATTCATTATTTTAAACTGGCCCATGGGGCTCAGTCAACACGATTTAGTGGTGCAAAACAATTTTTTGTAGCAAAGTCTGATGTGGATTTACGAATTCGTTATTGTTAGACTGGAGATGCAGCCTCTTTTAAAACCCTGAGGATTACCAGTGACTGGGTGACCCGTACGAAGACAATGTACTCCTTAATGAGTTTTGGTCATCGAGACACGGGACATATTATGCATGACTATGAAATGTTGTGACACGTTCCTAGCCTGCACCTCGTGGGTAAAAATGTCGCAAAGAAAGATGACCAAATTGAATATAAGATACTTCATTGCAAAATTGACAAAAATGTATTCAAAAACTGACATGAAAAATGAATCAAATGTAAAACACACACACACACACAGATATATATATGTACATAAGAATAAATATATCAATAGATCTGAAGGAATCTAAGGTCACTAGCCTAACGTGCTAGATGAAGAACATTTTCAATTAATACATCTATAGTTAAATAACTTACAGTTGGAGTAAATGTAGATGTCCGTGAAGGTTCTTCAGAAGCCGTGACCGTCAAAGTACGCGTGATGCGAAACGAAGAAGTGTTGTGATAGGAGGGACTGAAATCCAGAGCCAGCCACTGATGTTCTTACACTTATTATTCAAGGAATTAGTTTATTCGGCAGGGTTGTTATCACTGTTCAAGTTACGAACTCGGCCAAGTAATTCCACTCAGTTGTACGCAAGAACATGAATACATTTAAAAAAATTGCCGCCAGAGTTGCGATGTAGAGACTACACTAATTACGAAAATTGTGCAGTGTATCAAGAGTCACTCAACTGGTTGTACGGTCTCATAGTCGATGAAATTTCTGCAGAACAAAACATTTTGACCCTGAAATTCGACTTGTAGATAAGGTCAGGAAATTCTTTTAGGCCTGGAAACAGCTGATTCGATTATGAGAGCGTTGCTTTAGTCAAGACGTGGACACACGGCGATACCGACTGAACCCCGAAAGCGAATGAGAGGCTATATAGATGCAGTCCTGGTAGGCGGGGTTACGAATTACACGTAGGCCTCATCTGTGGGCGGAGCTTTCTTCTTGAAAAGCCTAGCATAACTAGAACCAAATCTATGCTTGTTTTACGAAACTTGATATAAATGTTCATTAAAAAGTCGTTCCACGAGCAAATATTCTAATCACTATCAAGTGTCATATTCCCAGCGAAATATTGTTTTTTCTTAAATTAGTTTACGAACTACCAAAACCCTTCTATGTAAAAGCGAAGTTTCATTTGTTTCCCCATGTATATTAAACGTTCAATGCGTGATGTGAATGTTTATGTATACCCGTAGGTACTGCTGTTCTATCATCTATGATACTACGCATAGAATACCTACCACTTAAGGATTTTATGATAAGGCATTTTTAAAAACCAATGCTGTTACATTTCTTATGTACCAACTATATTGGAAATATACGTTTTTGTTTTGTTTTGTTTCTACTGGACGTCACTTCAAAAAAATTGAAACTCAAAAAACAATTTATTATTTTATTGAGTTCAGTGTTATGATCGTCTGATCTAGTCAAGATCAGCGAACCTAGTATTTTTACTCCAACCTAACTCGCAATTATCATGTCTTTTCTTAAGATATATGATGTGGAATATTATATTATATTACGTTGAATTACATCGCATTACATCATACTGAATTTTCACAGTTCCCTTTACCACGTTTTATTGAACTGAAACGGAGTTACAGAAGGCCTTATTAGTTCTTAGACTTAAAACTGCACATTGACCAATTTGTCTCTGACAGAGTAGTACTGTAATACATATATTGCATGAGCGCTCCATGCTTCTTCAAGCTGGTAATTTTAACTTATAGAGAACAAGAACGGCACCTTCAGCTCTGTGTGTTCGGATGCATCTCTGGATGTCGGAAGTGTCTCCCAGCGTGATGACCCGAATAGTGTTTAACAAAATACTCGGCATTTGGAAAAATTATAGCACTAAGCAGAGAAAACCTGGTAGGCCGTCCAGAGCTAATAGCAAAGCGGACTGTATAGCCCTGTACACCTACCTGAGGGAATTGAAGGTTTCGATTCTATAACTTATTGAATATACGAATGATCTGCATTGTTGAGTCTCTCCAGTTAGCGCAATCAAGTTTAAAATGTAAGCTTGCGACTCCAACCAAAAAACTGTAAACTCGCTCTTCGTCACCCTCTGTAACCGTTTTAAACTGCTGCTAAAGTTATCTCGAGTAAGTAAGAAGTAATCACAGCGGGCGGTGAAACCTGGTCTCCAAATTCAGTGAATAAGCGAGCTTGTATTGACGCAGCTGTGAATCAGCTGAATAAGGTCGACTCAGCTGAGCGAGAGTCTCCCTAGAGAGTTATGACCTGCCGGAGACACATAATTGAAAGTATCATCAACTCTAGTAGTGCTGGTGCGAACGGAGCCTCCGCAGATAGCAAAGATCCTTTACGATTGAAGCCTGCGTTCGGGTTCTTGATTCGTGTTTACTGGAACTTCAAAGACGAGTCCATGTAGCTCCAAGCATTAAGGGAGGTTGATAGTTACTTTAACAAGTTGCCTCCGATTGCCTGATTGGTGTAAAACTTCACTTTGTACGCATAGTCACTAGAAGGATCTGAAAAAATTACAGAACCTAACCTAAGTGGTACACATACGTACCACTTCGGAGTCAACGTGTTAAGGATCAACACCCAAGCTGAAAGAAGTTACAGTAGGTCCTTTGTGCGTGACTCAGCCCAAATAATCAGTCTACTTCTCTGTAATGTTACAATTATTAATTTTTAAATCATTTCAATTTTTCGTGTGGACAAAAAATAATGAGCTACTATGTCAATGACTTGTTTTTGAGTAGGTTCCAGGAAGAGGCGACCTTTGAGTGAATTCTCCGATCAGACGTGCACTTTTAAGAAGTTAGCTTTCATTGACAGCATCAATAATATGAAAGAAGACATCATGTGGTCAACAGATATTGACAACATAAAAGTTGTGAGGCCGGCTGACGTAAAGCACCTGAAGATTGCGTTCGTCACCTCCGGTGCAAGGCATTAACTACAAGCGTGGGATCCCCTTGTCTACTTATGTGTTTCAAACAAACCTATGATCTAATTGAGAGAGCTGGTGCTTGCCATGGCCGAATACGTGCATTAGATAAAAATAAGCTCAAGCCGAGAGTACTTAAGTCGGTAATTGATCTTGATGAGTTCACTGAATTGAATAAAAATACAAGTTACTAGTAACTATATTCAAATTTCTAGTTGTTATACTCAGGATCAATTATTAATGTTTAGACTTGATCATCCTTCGATAAATTTGAGAGATGACTTTCTTGATGACGTACTGCGGATTGCCTTCGCTGTATGTGATTTTATATATTTTAAAGATAACGGCAAATTTGTTAGCCAAGATGATTGATCTATAAACTGTGCATAAACATGAGAATCATGCCCAAAGATTTTGACCGATTATTAATGTTTTTGTGCACAACGAATTTTTAGTATAGCATCATAATTTTGACTGAAGCTTGACTAACAATAAACACTGATCTAATGTTTTATATAGCAGGATATGCAAATTTAGTAAATAATGCAATTGCTTTAGCCCTGATGTTCCAGCTTGTGAGTAACCGATTCCATGCTAAATTAATAAAATCTTTTATGTGGGTACAAATCATAATAAACTTTTTACCGTTGTCATGAAACTGCTACCAAATAATTTATTTGTATTTTGTGTCTAGAGACCTTCATCCAGCAGCATTGGTACTTTTAAAAAATTGTTTTTTAATGAAGTTATTTTAACTCTTCAAACGTCGTCAGGGTGGTATTTTGGAGCAATTTTAAAATGAATTTGTTTGAAATCCATATAACTTATGACTATTTAAAGATTTTCTCCATGAATTATAAGGGCAAAACTTTTATCCAATCTCTACGAAGCGAACTAGAATTATGACTGATAACTATGCAACACGTTAATCATTAATTGACCATAGATGGTTTAACTGTTGTTCGGGGCATGCTAGCTTTGCAGTCATTGATTGTGGCATAGCCGATCAGTTGATTACATTCTGTTCATTTAAAGCTGAACCGACTGTGCCATTTGAAAGAAATAAAATTCGTATCGTTGATTATGAAAAAAACTGTTTTTAAGGCGAAAATTAATACGTTTTCCTCTGATGATGTAATTAAAAGCTGTCCCTCGTCCCAGTGTAACTATAGAAACGCGTATGTCAAACCAGTACCAAGTGTATAACAATTGTTTACCTGACTGATTTAAAAACAAAAAACAGAGGATACCCTGGGTTACGGCAGATATTAAAATTGTTATTGCAAAAAATATACACTTTTAACGCTCTTTCGTACCTGCATCATTGTGCGTCGCTTTTAAACTATTTACAGAAATGTTTCAAGTGTATTAATAACCAAAAAATGTTACAAAAAGAAAATTGAAAAGAAATCTAATGAATCTAGGAAATTGTGTAGCAGAATTAGTACAACGATATCGAAACAATCAGAAATTATAATTGACATTTTAAAGAATAATATATTAGCAACAAGAGCTAACCTATTTGTGGACTATTTTGTTCTATTGCTGAAAACATGAAGGAAGATCTTGATCCTGTTCATATGGATGCAACATTCTCTTTGCCTGATTTTTCCTGTTTTTTCTTGTGACCAATTCATTAGAAATTAGACATTTCACTTGTTTTAAGAACAAACGATTACTCATTACTGGGATTCAACCTGAGATTTTGTTTGAAGCTGTTGATGATATTCCCCTTGTTATCTCAGAATTTTTAATCACTGTATATCCTCTGGAATTTACCCTGATTTATTGAAACGAGCTTGCTTAGTTCAAATTTTCAAGGTAGATCCTCATTTACTTGCTATTGATTGGCCCATTTGAACTTTTCTTATTATTTGAGAATATAACTATAGCTATTTTTGCTCATTGAAAGACATTTCAAACCAATCATACGAAGACGTTAAACATTAGCCACTACCTTGGTCTGGGTGAGGCGTTTGACAATGTTGATCACAGGATTCTTATTAGAAAGCTTCTATGTTGTGGGATCTGGAATCCTTTTCATGCCCTTTTGAACTCCTACGTTTCGAAGAGGGCACAGAACTAATTTCAAGCGATTGTAAATGTTCGTTAAATCCTATTTCCATTGGTATGCCTCAGAGCTTTATACTTTGTTCGATCATATTCAACAAAACATTACCATCATTCGCTGGTGAACCTGCATGAAGCACGTAATTAACTAAATGCTTCTTCTATGAAGCTTGTACTTCAGTTTCTGTTACTCTTAGACTCCATGTCAACTTGACTGCACACTAATTAATCGGCTGGCTGCTCCTGTACGCAAAACTGAGCTCATGCTCGTACCAGCTAGACCAACACCAGACCTAAGAGACCTAACTTTTAACGGAAGTGTCGATGAGTGAGCTAAAAAATTTAACCCTTTCGGTCCCATGATGCAAATATCAAAACCTTTTCAACATATTTAACATCAAATTTAAAAAAAAAGATGCTTTGTGGTGTTTTACGGTCACTGCATTGTCCTGATCAAACTGTAGCTTGCACTGCCGTACCAGCGTTTGCACAGACACACGTGTTGCTCTGCAACAAAAAATGACTGCGGCTACCAGAGATGCCGTCGGGACCGAAAGGGTTAAATACTTAGGCCTAGTTCTGGATAACGAAATATTTTTTCAAAACCCATAGATTCTGTTTGTGATAGTCTGAGTAAAATACAGAATTTTTTATGTGTGTTATCGAGTATTCTACCATTTTTTTCCTTTAAAACACTGTTGTATGCCCTGTCATACTTTATATTGGCCACGAATGTTATAATATGGAGAGGTGTCTCTATTAATAGGAAAAACAATTGGAAATAATTCTGAACAAAACTCAGCAAACTATACTAAGGGTCAAGTTTGATGCCAGCCATACTCCCACTGAACATTCATCAACTGTTATGTTATATTGTTTTGTATTGCAATGTATTGTGTTATACTGTATCATCCTTACTACTCTCTACCTATGTCTTTGTATTGCTATTATCTATCACTTAAAATTAATTACAAATTCTGTTCCCGTGAGTTGGTTTGCTAATATTGACAAGACCCTAGACGTTTTCAATGTACTAAATTATGATTAAAAATATACTGTTTTCTTCGTAGAACAAAGGGCGTATACTTCGTTTTCTTCATTTTCTATCTCTTGTTCATTTAAATATAGAAATACAACCGCGTCAGTGTAAAAACTACCAGGAAATATCTGCCATGCAATGCTGAACAGTGCGCAAAACAACGGGCACTGAATTCAGTAATTCAGTCAACTGGTGATACATAATTTAATGTTGAGAAGTTAGTTAGTAGTGTTGTGACGTATGCTAAAAATACCACCGATGTTTCACACTTGGCGCTCTGGTCAAATATCATCATGCTGCGCTCGTTGTCAAAGTTAGATTAGCGTGGAAAAGAGTTTGTAAAACTAGTTAGTGATAGTGAATGTTTTGTACGTAGGTATTAGATTACCAAATTATTCATGTTTATTATCTCACCACAGTACTTACTCCAGTGCTAGTCACTTTTCAGAGATGTTTTACTGCCTTCAGAAAAACTTATAGGTAGAAATCGGATTTTAAGTTCAATTCCAGTTGTCCATAGTTTAAAAAATATCTTCAATTATTACGCTTACCATCCTCAACTCGTTAAATGAACTTTAAAACTCGCTTTCTAGAAAGATTCCAAACGTTTATTTAACACGTTGCCTGCGATTGCCTAGCTGGTGCAAATCTTTACTTTGTACACACAGTCACTAGAAAGCCTTGAAAAAATTATAGAACCTAACCTGAGCGACCCACCGGCGGGTCGTATCGCACTCAACGTGTTAAGTTACTCACGACTCGTTCAGCCGCCGGAAGTACGTAGTTCTCCATATCAATTGAACTTATTTTTTGCTTGTACGTCTAGCGGCGATATTTTTTATTCAGACGAGTTTACACCTATTAAACGTAGTTGTTTCAGTACAATAACAAGTATTTATTTGAATTAGTGATAAACGGATTAGGTGTGTACTTTGGTATCACTCTACCATGAACATATCTCTTTCTCTTATCTGCCGCGTCTAGCTGGTCTTGTGCTTCCGTTAGGCGAGAGAGAAATTATGCAGGAGTCGTCCTTGATGGCAATTAAGAGTAAGTTGTACGAGACAAACTCACATGAAATGCTAATTCTTTCGAAAATTAAATTTTTTTATATTGCCGTGTGTGCCGCATATTGCATACTGATATTATTGCTATTTAGCATTAAATTCTTCCGACTGTCTCCGAATGCGTATTTTTCAGCGTGTCTTGCGCATAATACATTTTTCCCAGTTCATGCTTTCAGAAACACTGACACGTTGCTTACTAACAACCATTGAGTAAAACTAACGCAAGTTACAAAACTATGCATGAACGCAGAGTAACAGAGCTACGTCTTAATCTAACCCTCGCATTCATGATCATTGTGCTCGACACGCTCGCCTGACCACTTTCATGTCAAGAAACTGCATTATTCGGCTAACATAAATCTCGATCTCATAAATATATGTATATAGAATGAAAATTCTGTTTGATTCTATTGGTAAATTTTCCCTTGCAATTATTTTAAACGAGCAGTGTTTTCATTATTTCCCTAGTTTCCTAGTATTATCACCTACTTTTCCGTTTTAAAGTGTGGATACGTTTTTTTCTCAAATTGAATTGTATTTTCGTATAAGAAATTTTTCAATTCATGTTATGTTATCTTAAATAGCCAACTATGTTATCATATGTTCGATTGTTATCTAAAACTACGAGTATCATTTCGACCATCAGTATATGTTACTTGAATTACAGTATATGTTACTTGAATCACAGTATAAGATAAAACTTTTCTCCGATTATAAGAAGTTGATCGGATTGACAGTCTTAGAAAATTTGATTTAGACCGAACAGACTTTGTAATCAAGAGAAAAACTTACTGCCTATATTATCTAGCAGCCGCAGAAGCTAGTCCTCGTAGTTTGTAAATATTTCTACTTAATAGAAGTTGCAATTCTTAAGCGGGCGTATTCCTCATTCTATAAGTTATGCTTAAAACACACCAGTAATAATCTCAGTGCTGTTTGTTCGTTCACTTCACACAAAATTCATCATGAAAAATTTACTCGCACTCTCGTTTGAAGTAACGCGTGGGGTGACCGTATATTCCCATCGCTCTGAGGAAGACACTGCGGATGCGCGTGCAGCAGAGTATGGTAGCGAGGGCCGTACTTAACAGCGCCCTTTGTAGCCGTGGTGCAAATGCTGCCGTGGAAGCTACTAAAAATAATGCACATAATATTCGTGCTCTTTTGAATGGTTACAGAGGAGGACACATAACCACTTCCTTGCCTAGAAACGTGTCTCTCTCATCCCTAGCCCCTGCCGTGCAGAACGCCAGGCTTTAAGACGTGGTAGCTTCTTTTTGTGCATTGGGTTTACTCAAAATAAGGTAGTATTTCTTAAAAAGAGTTTAGTCATTTAGATATTGAGTTTCCTTCGAGATAATGTTGGTGCTCTGTCACAAAAATGTAAGTCGGCTCTGATACTCAATTTTGACCTGTACCATTATAGAATTTTGTTTCCAAAAATTGTTAAACTGGTATCAAAATTTGCTGTGTTCTGACTAATATTCTTATTTCTAATTCAGGTTGATAATCACTACCAAATCTCTCAATCATTATCAATAATTTCAGAAACTTTGTGCATTGTTACGGCCAAATCTTTACGGCGATGATTCTTTACTCATGAACTCAAATTTATCTCCAATAATATTAAAACACATGCTTTCTTTGCGATAAAACAGAACTACATTTTTTTCAGCTGAAACATGCACATATGTCAGCTCGTTACAACGACCAGTGCACTCGAGTTATTGTTCTTCACGGCTGCTGGACCATCAGTTTACGATTGCTTTACATCTTCAACTCAAAAATGTCATGCTCTGGGATACAGGGACGCGACAGGAAGCCTAATTAAGGTGCTTCCTTGCCTGTCGTCAGAATACACTTACTCTCCACTCCGACGTGACGTTTCTCGCTTTTACTTAAAAATCCTTTCTACGGACAATTTTGTAGCGGAAGTAGACGTACTCACACCAACTTATACAGTCGTTATATTCTACACTGATTTTGTCAGACATGATTTATTGCAGAAAATTTTGCGGAAAAAACTATAGCGTTCAATGTCATTATATTAACAGCGAGCTTCAAAATTCCCACGTTTTACTTACATTTTTAGTGAGACGTCATCGGACGGTAATAATTAAAAAAAAATCCAAGTATGCAAGATCGTGCCACGAGGCATGTTGCTTACACTGAGCGACTTCCCGCGCTCAAATTTATACCTATAATAAAAATGTGACTCCAGCAGCAGGAAAAGCTCGTGACCGCTGGAAGTCTCGGATGACATCAGCCCATAACATAGTTGTCTTCATGATGTGCTGGAGGCTTTTCATCGAACTAACCATATAATTTAATTGTCTTTATGGCTTTAATCCTGATGCAGCAAGATCACGAAATGTGTACGTGTTTGACATATGCTGTACAATGTGAACAACAGCTTATGGGGTGTACTTTTGGATTCTGGTCGACTTCTTGGTCTTAGTTGCTTTCATCTAGATCATTGGTTTACAAACTGGGGACATCAAGAGTGTATTTATCATAACATATATATAAAACATATTTATCATAACATTATTTTTATCCCTCCAGGATACCCTGATTTGAAAAAGTTTGTTGTAGGGGATCGCTATGTAAAATAATTTGAAAAGTTTGGAAACCACTGATCTAGATAAACTAGAATTCATGTTAAAATTGTCAGTTATTTTCATTTTAAAATTGGAACTACTTTACTTTAAAAGTAATGTATGAATAAAATTTTCAATTCATTTTACTGCATAAATGTGTTCCGGAACAAATGAATTGCTAGAGATGCGGAACATAATCAGTGAATGGTGTTGAGTCTTTGTTTTTGTATAATATTATTGTGAAAATTATTTAAAAAATAAATGCCGAAATTAAGGTAAGTTTTTTGCATGAGAATGCTAAACATAGTAAATTGATTCCCATTGTCACAATTTCAAATTATTTAGAGTGCGTGGTTAGCCATTAACAGTAGTCCAAAAATGTGCTTCCTCGAATATGAGGGCGTACACATGTGTCACGGTAGACCAAATTGAAAATCTTGAAACTAAGTGAAATCGAAGCTTTTTGTACATTATATTAACAGCGTACAATGTCATCAAAGTCTTGCTACAAATTAATTTCGTATTTGTTGAAAACTACATGAAGCAAAACAATAAACAATGTCTGTAGACTTTGTCAATATTTAAAAATTAATTGTTTTTAATTGACAGTGAGGTGACCATTATTTAGAGCGCGTATTCATTTTCTTGGGACACCCTGGACGAGTATATGTCTTTTGATGACGCATTGCCATACTATACTCGATTTCTGTTCGAGAGACTTGAAGTGACTTAATTTCTCCTAATATTCCGGAGTAAAGAATCTTCCTGTTTTAGCTGAAATTTCTTTGTGTGAAGCACTAATTAACAGTGAATCTTCATTCATGCACCCGCGTGCATGCAGTCAGGCTGCGTGTTCTCGAGCACCGGTAAATACTGGCTCGAATCACACACAGAAATTGAAGAAGCGGTTTTTATAAAAGTCCTTCAGTGCATTTAAAAATATAAAATACATGTATCTGCTACACCTGGGATTTTATTTATATTACGGGTTTTAGAAAGCCCTGCCCTAAGAACTCGCTCGTTCAAGAAGAGTGATCTCTTCAGTACCACACAATAGGCAGAGCTTGAGCAAAAGATGCGGCCAAGCTCCGTAACAGAGGCTGCAGTTCTCTATAGCACCGCCATATCTCAGTCGCTTGACACTTCCTCATTCTGTTGCGAACGAACAACCCTTTTATGAAGCTTTGAAATGAGCACACAAAGCTCAACACGTACTGAGCAGTTATCCTTTCTCCGTGGACTCTTAAGTCGGTAAAAAGAGTTTAAAGAGACACTTTCTTTGTGATTCGGACCTTTAAGGCTCTCGCAGCGGAAGTTTAAAGGATTTCTCATATTTTAATCGTAAATATTTTTTCTGGTTTTTGAAATTGAAAAAAATATTTTTTTAAAATAGATTTGCCCCATGAAAAAGGCTGCCAGAGAATGTAATAAAACTTTACAAAAGGTATCTAGCTGTTATTGAAGTATTAAATGTTTTACTAATTGGAAAGTCATCTTCTTTTGGTATATAGAATACAGTCGAAAAAATGCTAATATAAATCATCAACTAACGTGAAGTGGTTGCTAAATATTTTTCAGGATTAAAACGTCATTCCTCCACCAGACTCCTAAGGGAAAGTTTAAAGTTCCATCGTGGGAAACAATTGTGAACAGTTAAACAGGAGCAATTATGAGATTTACTTCTTTGGTTCTCAGCGAATTGTTGGTACGTAAGAAATTGTCATCCCCAAATGCAGTTAGTGCAGGGCGCTAAGATGAGTTTAACCTTAAGCCGCTGATGCCACCCTCCAACAAGATTTCACATCAGTTAAACATGCATGGCAAAACTGACTCTTCAAGAATCGTAAATGGTCCTAAGGCATTGCCACTACTACTTCTAACCACGACTCTGCGATCAACGATATCAGTTGATCATTCTTTATTATTTTCTCTCCCGGTGCTTCTCTCCTAAGTTTCTAGACCATACAGCAAAAAATTGCAGTGAAAATGTGTCCTTGAACTCATACAGTGATCAAAGCACAAGAGCTTTGTATCTGGTCCCGATTAATGTTTTTCCGCAAAATTTTAGCTGTCCTCGGTACAGGTACAGTTACCGGTGGAAACACTAGTGTATGTAGTTTTATCAAACATGAGCGTTATTTCAATTCATTTGTTTTTTACATTTCATTTTGATTCATCAATTAACAAATATATGAGTTAGAGCATTGCATGCATGTGAGTACCCGTTGTAAGCCCTAAGCAGGCCTTCCTGCGGCATGTGACAAGGCTGCTGCGTCCCGAGATTATCTCGGTCGGAATTTGGTAAAATTTTCAAGAGACCTCACGCAGACGTAGTGTTGTTCAGCTCACACCTGTTATTCATTGTGAAAGCTTTGTTGTAGAGTCATACGAGAATGACTTTTTTGCTGCTGGGTGATCGCCACATGACATCAATGGGTGACATCGTGCACTTTGCAAGGCGCAAGGTGCACGATGAGCAAAAATCTGGTACCGCTGTAGTAAAGAGTGCTCCCACTTTCACTTGCTTTGCATTACTTTGTGCCATGTTTATGCTGTAATTTTTTCAAGGCTATAAATCTGGATATCAGGAAAAATTAAGCGTTGGCATGTTTATCAAGCTAGCGTACGTGTAACAATTACATCATTGTTTATTACTTAGCTCTGCAGGCAGTAGAAATATATTGCTTGCACTAAATAAAAATAAAATGTTCGAACGTAAGGAGGAAAAAGACATAATCATTGTACTAAAAATGAAGGAGGCATACTTGGTTTTTTGTGTATTTATTTGTATGTTGATTGAACGATCTCATATTCGGGTGCAGTAAACCTGAATGTTATTAAATAATCTCTTAAATTATTGTCAGTTAATTGGTTGATATACAGCCAAACATATGCAAGTTTAAAACTTAATAACTAAATAGTTGATTTAGAAGTCAAAATTTAGGACACATGAAACATAAAATATATAATATCTTATTCAATAGCATAACGTAATAATTTCCTGTTCGAACAAAATAATTTAGTTGTTGAATTCTTCAGAAATCTCTCTTGTTCATGCTCAATGTCAGAATTTTTTATCCTACGGAGTAATTTTTACAATTAAATAGATAAAAAAATTATTTTTCTCATTCTTTCTCATTTTAATGGTAGAAGATTTTATCTTAAAATGGGTGCATCAGAGCGTCGGACAACAGATACATAACGTGTACAACATAGAAAGCCAGTACAGCCTTACTATCAAAGTTGTAGTGTTTGAACGGTTGTGATGTGCGTGATGTGTTCTAGTAAAGCGTTGTGGAGTCAGTTCTGTTCATCATGAGTTATGTGAAATGCAAAGTCGGGTCTGTAACACTACGTCTGCACGAACAAATATCTGTCACTCCACTGCAATTCTGTTTAATAAAAAAACGTTCGCTAAAATCATCGATGAGTGAATGAGCTCATAGCGTTACTTCAAGTTATTTCTTCATCAAAAGTATATAATTATTCGTAAATTCATGGACCACTTTCACTGTGGGTACAGTCAATATCTTCGTAATCCTCATCACGCTTCGTAAATTTGATCATTCCAAATTAACCACTTATTGAGTGAACTTATTTTTGAACACTACTACATTATTGAATTTATTTTATTTCATTTTTTTATTACTTTGTTGCATAATATTTTTGAACGTTGCAAGTAAAACTAATTGCTGTTCTATTCAATACTCGCCTGATAACAAAATATGATTTAATACTGAATTATAGGAAACATTATGCGTTTGTTCAAGTGCTGCGATGTGCAACACTGTTATCATACATAATGAACATCCCTGGCTGAGCAGGTGAACCATGGCATTACCTGTACGTGCGCGCCTTCTGAATGTGCACAATTCTTAACTGTTCTAACTTCAATGTTGTGTGGCATAAAACTAAGGTACTAAATTATATTATGATTTACTCGGCTTGTGATATTGAATTAACAGTACGCTCTGAGTGAATTCGTGATCTGTTTTGGAAGGATTTTACAAAGTGGTGCGCATTTTAGCTAAATGTGTGTGATGTATTTCAAAGAACTTGCAGCGAGTGATCTGGAAAATCGTCCCGTTCGCTCGTCATCCTCTAAATTCGAGTGAATACCAACAATTGGCCATTGAGCTAGTGACTTGAAGACCGTAGAGCACAGCAGCGGCTCGACTGGTGAAACCGACCATGTGTCCCTGTAAGTTAAAGTCGTTACCCGGTTTGAGCTGTGTGGAAACACGCAGTTGACTTGTTTTAACGCCCCAGGGAAGCTCAGGTGGGACAGGTTCCCACGAGCACCAGGTCACAGTTGCCAGCCACTGTCAATGGTCTGAGGCTTCTGTCAACAGCGCGTAAAAATTTCTAACGTCGCTGCTTGAACTTCGTTACGTAGTGACGCAACTGAACAAATGCGGCGACTCCAGCGACAGGGTGAAGCTCTAGTGGATGCGAATCATCGGACTTGCATGCGTTTCCTCAGTTATTTGAGAGCATAGTTTGTTGCTCCATAGTTTGTAGTTCCCCTCACCTGCTAAGACGTATGGAAGAAACCTGTGTAGTTTTTAATTTCTAGCTTTATTCGGAAACCAAAGCTTAAGAGTGCGTGGTTATCGAATTTCTGTTTGTCGTCCTCTTCAGTCAGATTCCCGTATGCCACTCGTTATTTTGCTATTTTGTTTCCGTTTCCCTTTTGCCCATTTGTTAACGTGGGATTGTTTCGCGCAGTAAAATTGTCTGGAACCCAGTTCGAACCATTATCATTGTCATTTCTGTCCCGTCCGAAATATTATAATCAATTCAATATTTTTTTGGTGAAATATCTATTTCATTTCAATAGCGGGTGCAGTACCCGGTTGTCAAATCTGAACTCTTTCCTTTTCTTCTTAATTGACAGAAGGTAGGCAGATATATGTGTAGAACTGAACGATCAAAAATATTTTAAAAATCTAGAACATGTTTATTTTTCAATTGAAAGTTCTCAGAAATATTTCTGTTATGTCTTATTTTATACAAAGATTGAAAAGGTAATATGAACACCAATATCAGCCAGTTAAAAATTCATGACAGATTGTTGGATTACTGCTCGTTTTTATGAATTCTCTAATGCAGTCTTAGACCTGTGTGATAGATGAACTGATAATGAATGTTACATATTTTCCTTCAGTGTTATTACGCTCTACGCATATATTCTATTACTAAAAGATATCTTCAGTTATAGTTCTTATCACTGAGAGCTCTTTATATTTTCATATATCATACTGCTGTTCTTGATTGGAATTGGAATTTGAAAGTACGTCTCATTAAATGTTCTCAATTTGCCTTATCGTTCAGAAATATACTTACCTAATATTTAAACATTAGATCTTGTCTACTTTAGTTGAAGTTTCCCTAGCTCCTTTGATTAAAATCTATTTCTAATCGTAAATGACTTTCCCCAAAATATGTGTGTGCCATGCTCCATGAGTTTGTATATTCCAACGCATGCAATATTTTCCTAAAATAAGTTAATGAAAGTTTCTGCAAGTCGAGGTGCAAGTCCGTTTCTCCTTATTTCTGGTCCCAACTCTAGTGAAGTGTTATTACGCATGTATAAAAAATTAGTGAAAAAATTAAAATTAGTGAATGAAATTTTCTGCAAGTCTCGGTGCCAGTCCGTTTCACCTTATTTATGGTCCCAATTCTAGTGAAGTGTCAACTAGCGTTGTAGTGCAGTATTTTCCTAAAATTAGTGAATGAAATTTTCTGAAAGTCGAGGTGCAAGTCCTTTTCACCTTATTTGTGGTCCCAATGCTAGTGAAGCGTAACTGGCGTTGCATGTTCGTATAGTAACAAAGGGCTGAGTTTGGAACACCTTAAGCTCATCAACCTCCCACTGGGCAGAAAGACTTTCGCCTGTCGTCTTGAGGCCACTTATGACAGGCCGGAGCTCTGTGTAGTGTACGGGACAACTTTTTGTCTGCTTTAAAAACTACCTGTTAAACTATGAAGATCATCTCGCCGTCAACTTATTTCGAATTCAATTTTTTCGAGACTAGCTCATGTAATACAGCCAAAAATATCCAACGCCATATCTTTTCAGGAGCTTTGTAGTGTCTTTAATTTTCTACAGTTAAAGTAAGCCACATGATGTGGTATGTACATTATAAACTTCTCTGTTGAATTTCTAAAAGTATTGTATTACTGCACTCGTGTAAGGTACGCTCAGTAACGTCATCTGAGTGGAAATGCGTGTTTCAACTCACAGTCTAATATCTCCGCTCATTTGATGGTACACAACGAGCTAAATAATTGATCACGCATCATGCTCAACTCTTAAATTCCATTTCTGAACGAAAACGTTGAAGCTTGTCAGTAAAATTAGTGAGAATCTCTCACATATACTGAGTTAGTAGAGAGGCTGAGGAAGCCCGAATTTAAAACGTTCATTCACGTTCATTGCACCACAATTGTTATTGAGGGATTAAGATGTTTCTCAAATTGCATATTTAAATGGAATTAAACGTTTCCTCCGTATATATTCTACGAGTGTATCGATGAGAAAACTTCCACGAGCCAGAAACCTGAAACTAATCCTTCTAAGCGAATATCGTCTTTATTTGAACCGGGAAGGCAGGTAACATACATTTTATCATTTCATAAATTGTGCGTTCCTTTGTAAGATTCTTTATATTGATATTATCTGTGAAATGAAAGAAAACGGTAAAAAATATTGAAAACATGCAACTGCATGAAATTAAAAAGGGACGCATTCTACAGTAATAACCTTGCGTATTAATCTGTCTGCAATGAAAGCAGTTATGTAATCTTATGGCTCCTAGAAAATAAAACGGTCAACCTAATCGCTAAGATCTGCAGCTCCCAATGGCCATTAGGTCGATCACTGATTTAATTGCTTCATGCTTGACTCACCTAAAATAGAAGCATACTTAGTTTTCTTTATGTGTTATTGACAAGTCGGATATGGTAGAGCCTGTTATCTTGTCTTCCATCTCCAGATAGGCAAAAATGTCAATATGTTCCCTAACATGGAAAGAAAATTGTGGGGCGTTTTTCTTCGTTATTATGAACGTGACAGGACCATGAAATAAAACAAAGGACCTAAAGGTGAGCAGGTCAGTCCAATACTGGGAACAATTTTTACGCTCATGTTGTATACTGCATGCGAGTCACTGGGAAGTATGAAGGTCTCTTTTGTTCATCTACTGCAGTATGTTTTTGGTGATACCTGCGACTGTTCAAGTTTTTTGTCGTATGATATTAATGTCCTTTTTACCTACAACATAATTTACTCCAGGCATTAACGTTTGTTCACAATTATCTTCGCAAATCGAATGAAAAATTATGTTCTTTTTGTCGGTCATATTGTTTAGGATTTTAATTTACTTTAAAATAGTTTTTTCGGTAGACAATGAGATATACTTCACAAGTCTACTCCAGCTCAGGGTTAACACTACTTTCCAAAAAGGTATCACTCGATTTTCTTAGTGTACATTTTTCCACAGGATTTATCTTTCTTGCAAAGCTTGTGACCTCATAATCTTATTTGTGTTATATATTCAGGAAGTCGACAAAACGGAGCCTAGAACTGCTATCTGGGATTATTTTGTGAGCCTCCAGTAATTGTGATACATGCTGTGTACACGTCAGCTTCAAAATGCTCGCAGCAATTTATACAAACGTTATTCATTACATCATGACCATTTGAAATAAACTTCTAACGGACACAGAAACGGGATTATTAGGTTTCGATTTGTTTTATTTTGTTGGATGTAATATAACTTGAGTGACGTAGTAAATCAATTGAGTGGGATTGCGTACTGCTGATAGTGTCTAGGGTCGACCTTGCTTAACTAAGAGAAAGGTTCTCAAAAAAATATGTTTTGGCCGTAAGAGGCTTTCAGGTCTAACATATTTTGTAATGAACAGCTAAACTTCAGAACCAGGGAATAAAGAAACCTTTATTATATAAGTACTAAGCGCTCAAACAAAGCTACCCTTCTAATGTGAAAAATTTTCCGACTCCTCACAGCGTGAACATAAGAAGCAGCTATGCTTGATGATTCTTTAGATTGTAAGACACAAACAGTATTGTTTAGAAAGATAGATTTCAATTTTCTCTCTGTAAGAAAACGAGCAAGCCAGGTAAAAACAGTTCACAATCTCAGTTGACCTGCCAGCACCTCAACCTGCCATGCGTAATTCATCAAATTCGACCATTTCCCTAAGCCACGAGCGAAATGCTTGAATAAAACCTATTCCGATTTTCGCCAGTGTTGCGTTAAATGTGTAACGGCTTCGAGGAACCACCTTGCACCTGCGCACTCACAGGATCAAACTCCATTCTAAAGGCACTTTAGATGACAGGCCTCAAAATCAAATGAATAGTTGTTCGAAACGTTCCAGTCGACCGAGGGTCTTTGAATGAAACAATTTTTTCTTGTAAGCAGGAAAAGTTCCTTTGTTCGAGTGCTGCATGCAGGCACAGAACCACAATGCAAGGCGAAGCGAATTCCTTTTGCAGATTACCACGGAATGAGGCATTATATTCCCGATCCGTGTTTACGACAGCGTGCTTGCCATTCTCACTGAGTTCTCGGGTGACCTCATAAATTGCCTGTCACAAAACAGCCGCCAGGTCGCTGCTTCCCGAAGTCCCATGCCCTCCTGTACATCATGACCTCCTCCCACCCCCGAGCACGGGCCAGCTCAAATTTATTATGGGGTAGAGATATCTTGTTTCTCTCTACTTGGTACAAGTCAATCTGTAAAATAGAAGTATATGTGGTGCAAGCGTGGTGGGTTTTGGTTCAAGCAACTACATAGATTCACAGTAAGTGTGCCTAATTCATTGACTGTGTACTTAGATTTTTTATTTATTTGGATTGTACAGTATACTGAGGTTCTCAGAAAAGAAGTGAATCAGTGTATCTTTAAGTTCCAAAAAACTGCTCAAAATCTTTCGCTCTGGTCACTTGCTGTAAGTTGTGAATAAGTCAACCCGTGCATTGTTCCTTGCTACCACACTATACGCAGCTGTTTTTAATTTCTTTCTGTATATTCATTAGGTGAATTTTTTTTCTAATGCTGAATTGAAACTATTTAACTTTCACTCTTAAAAGTGCGTCATCTCCATTAGATTGATTTTCATACTCTGACAATGACCATGAAGAAATAAATTTGAAGCAATAAAACATTTCAAGATGAACTATTCATTTTTTCTCATATGATCAGAAAATTCATGCCAAATGCAAATAAATACACACATTCAACTTAGGAAACATGAAAACCTGGTAAATGTAAAAGCTTCATAATGTTGTAATTTTTGAATATTTTACTTCACCTCATACTATAGGGTGATTTCTTTCAAATTTCTTCATAATGCCGCCATAAAAAGAAGAAATTTAACACTGACGCACCAAGAAATACTGTTCGTACAAGTATGATCAGATACCGTTTTGATTACCCTCATAATCTTTCAACTAAGTTAAGTTTTCTATCTCTATACATCAGAAAGCTGATTTCACGCATTCCTGTTATTGACATTTCAACTACAAAATATGGTCACGATCCACGAGCGGGAATCTTAAATTTTATTGCCTAGTAGAACAGCAATGATCAATGCATTTGTCTTAAAGAAGATGCGACCGCATAATTAAGCAGAGCAGACACCCGTATCAAATGACTGCCTGATAGCCGCATCATAAAACAATGATCTCGTGATGCGTGAGATGGAACTAAGGAGGTAGCTTTGGTTACATCTTTACACAGAATGATCGCTGCTTTCCTGGAGTCATTGTTACGCTGCATGCCATTCCCAATCAATACGCTTCGAAATATTCCTCTTTTGATTCCATAATAAAAGGTCGATCGTAAAAATAAGGTCGTTGCAGAGTTCCGGCCAGGTCTTTATAATGGGAACCAGGATGGAATAAAATACGTAATTCAAGCTGATTATTTCTTGCATTGCTCACATTCTACAGCTTGTGCTGTGCTGCCACGCGGAATTAACTACATTTTTTACTTTTTTTCCAGGCCTGAAAGAAATGAAGATGAAAAACGCGTTTGTTCTTAACGACCATCTAACATGATATATAAATTCTACACAGTTTTCATTTGGTCAATTACTGTGTTATATAGTAACGCATACACTCTATTTCATTTAGATAAGCCGCGTCTCAGAGAATATATCTTGCATATCGTGATTCAGTAAATAAGGTTTATGTTACATGCTCAATCGCCTGCAGGAAGTGTGACAAACTCTTTCTTGCTGCGACGTATTCGTTACATTAACCACCAATTTTGCATTATTTCTTACTAGCCTGTTCCAGTGGAAATTCCACGGTTTATACTTGACTGATTTGAAATTATTATAAAGATGAATGCAATAAAGATTGGCAACGAATTATTATTCTTTAAATGAATATTTGTCATTAATCTAATACTTAGAATGACCGTCGCGTGTTTATATATTTATCTATTCATATGTTTCGTGTCACGTTCTTAAAAATATATAAGAAGAAATTAGCACTGGCGGTTTTGGTTTCAGTTCACTGGTAAATTAATACACTCATTTTCGCTGTACAAGCGCACTACAATAAGCCACTTTCAAAAAAATTAGAGAGATCCAGAGCCTTATATACTCGAGTCCGTATCGTGGATACCGAGTTCGGCGGGGTATTGCATATTACAATATGTTCTAGGAATGATGTCATTAAAGAAATACTCAATTAAAACATTTGTCCTTTGTAAATACATTCTAAAATAGAAGCTAAAATAAAATAATAATAATAATAATAATAATGTAGTAATAAAATAATAATAATAATAATAGTGATAAAATTATTACTTTTTATATATAAAGCGAAATATATTGCATCGCGTTCTTATATGTAATTTTATTTAATATCTTTCCAACAGTATTCGCCATTATTTTTGATGGCACGGGTATTATTACATGATTTCTGCTGTCATTTTTGACGGCTGAGTACACCAGTATATACAGAACTTTTATTGTGTATCTTATCTACCGATAACATGGCCCAGATAGTACCCGTTGAAATTCCTTAATTTAAAAGTGATATTTAGGATCTATATAATAAAATACATTTTTCAGTTGTACCCGTGGTATTATCAGAATCGGAATATTTTTCACATATACATATAAACACAACTTCCATTTTCTATTTCATCTACCGATAACATGACCGTGTAGGAGAAGATAGTTAATAACGGGAAAAAATGAGTATTTTATAGTGATCCGGCGCCTTTGGTATCCACAATGCAATGCTTGTAATACATGCATACCCGTTCTGATTTCAGTTCAATAATTTTCTTCAATAATAGATAGGAAGTAATGGGACGGACACACACAGATACAGAGAGAGAGAGATGGAGATACCTAGTCGATTATATATAAGTAGATTGTTTTATTTTCTAGTGTACAAGTTTAATGCATATTGCTCTAAAAACTTATTGTTCTATTGTTTATTTTTCAATTAACCAAACACTGTTTACCTGACCCCATTCGTCAGTACTGATGTAATAAAAACAGTGGCTGTATAAATGTGTTCGTTGTAACACTGAGGTGTGGTCAACTGGTATACGCGTCATTAATAAACTGGCTACCTTATCCGAGGTATTTACACACGTACATGCATTAAAACATACCTACCAAAAGTAAGTATTCGTATACATTAAGCAATGAGTCCTAATTGATTCCAATTAACGTTTTTCAGTTACCAGGATTTAAATATCAGAGCTGATTAGCAGACGTACTTAATAACACAGCTCCCAAGTGAGCCTAAGTTTTGATGTGAGATTAGTAAACGTACACAATAATATACATAAACGTACTTATTAATACAGCCAGCGAGTGGGCCTAAGTTTTTACTAAGATTAGTACACTTGGCTAATAATACATACATAATAACATCAGGAGACGTACTCATTGATATACGTAGGCGTACTCAATAATAATTTTGAAGCGGATTAATAGACGTGGGTAGTTAATAATATACAGACGTGCTTAAGAAATAGCTGCTGAGTGGGCCTTATTTATCCCGTGGGTCCCAATCCGAATTTTATCGTCTGACCGGCGCTAATTTTCGTCAGCATTAACCGGTAATTATCGCCTTTTCTTACGAGAAACCGATGATATCTTACGATAAACCGATAATTATTATCTGAAAAAGACTGTATTTTTATCGTCTTATGCTTGGAATGACGGTATGAATAAGACTGTAAAGACCGGTCAATGTCATCTGCGAACATTTCATCGTCTGCGAACATTTCATCGCCAACCTATAATTACCGGTAATAACCGGTACTATTTCTATCGTCGGAAGTTCCTACTATAAACGATGATTATCACCGCAAATCGATGATTATCTCCGGTAAACCGACGAAAAAATTCGGATTGGGGTTGGCCTCAACTAAGTGGGTTCTACATATACCGTCAGGGCACAGCTAGACATGAGCAACAGTTTAACGTTGCTCTAATATTGCAGCTCATACTCTGAATTGATGATATAGTATTCTTTTCCTAAATTGTCCCATAAATTTACAGTATATTCTTTGACAAATATTTTATGAGACTAGTCATCGGACTACAGTGTTTAAAATGTACATACTGTGCATACAAGGTGCTCTAGCCTATGTGCAATGGATGATTATCTTCAATACGGTTACAATATGTAGAATTAAACAACAAGAGTGTAATTATCCTGCCAACTACTACAACGTGTGATTTCAGTTCAGAATGTTAAAAACTATGTAGAATTATACACATTATACATGTACCATGTAACATCACACATGATCATGCGCAAACAATTATGACATCGCTACATTCTTGAATTTGTGTTTCAAGTCTCGCATAAACTGCATGACTGAATCATGCTGCAGATCTGGCCCCCTCTACAGTTCTGTCGTGCCTACAGTGTTCTCCTGAACCACTAGTGTCTGGTAACTGCAGTGTTCACTGGAACCACTAGTGTCTGGTAACTGCAGTGTTCACTGGAATCACTAGTGTCTGGTAACTGCAGTGTTCACTGGAATCACTAGTGTCTGGTAACTGCAGTGTTCACTGGA
>VCRD01002085.1:62918-77598 GCA_006783055.1 Trinorchestia longiramus
AACCACCAGTGTCTGGTGACTGCAGTGTTCACTGGAACTACTAGTGTCTGGTGACTGCAGTGTTCACTGGAACTACTAGTGTCTGGTGACTGCAGTGTTCACTGGAACTACTAGTGTCTGGTAACTGCAGTGTTCACTGAAACCACTAGTGTCTGGTAACTGCAGTGTTCACTGGAACCACTAGTGTCTGGTGACTGCAGTGTTCACTGGAACCACTAGTGTCTGGTAACTGCAGTGTTCACTGGAACCACTAGTGTCTGGTGACTGCAGTGTTCACTGGAACCACTAGTGTCTGGTAACTGCAGTGTTCACTGGAACCACTAGTGTCTGGTAACTGCAGTGTTCACTGGAACAGCTCAGCCTGATTATGATCCGTGCAACCTCTTATTTGTACTTCGAACACGGGCAGGTCCGTCGGTACACACAAATGAAACAGAAGTGTTAACACGTTGACTCCGAAGTGGTACGTATGTGTACCACTTAGGTTCTGTAATTTTTTCAGATTCTTCTGGTGACTATGCGTACAAAGTGAAGTTTTACACCAGTCAGGCAATCGGAGGCAACGTGTTAAGGCAAGGCTTAGTATGTATACGGCCACAGTTTTTTTTCTCTCACACTCAGTGGGTAAATGTCTTCGTGTCGGGAATGAATTGTGTTCAGTTCAGTCAATAAATTATGTGCCCCTCAAGCTTTATTATCGCAAACTTTGTATACGATTTTTAATGTAAATGTGCAACTTGTTGTAGCTTGTGTTTGTTTAGGCCTTTCTTTTGTTTGTGTTCATTTGATACGTGTCTATATATCTACAAAGAAACGTCCAAAATAACTTTGTTAACGTTTGAAATATATGTAATTATTCAAATGAAATATTGTTGGAAATTTTTTATTGAGTCCACTTTTAAAAATTTGTTCAAGGCCTAATAAGTCAATTGTTTTAGCGATTATTTGATTCGACAGCTATTTTTACCTAATTGCGCATAAAATCTTGAAGATTAAAGGCGTGCAAGTGGTCTTGAAAAACTTCATTTCTTATCGGATAGTTTTTTAGTTTATTTTACTGAAGCAGAAAAAAAAATCGCTCCTATTTGTTTTGCATTCATTTTTATTGTGGAAATGGATTGCGCTCAGCCTTTTAAATTTCCTCCCAAATATGTATTAGATGAGATGTTTTACTAGCACCAAATTTTAACTGTTTAATTTTCCCTTTTAAATGTGTTGTGGTTTCAATCATAATTTTTCTAATGTAAAAATGCTTAGCATCTTAATACAAGTTTTTATGCATTCAAACCACATATTATCCTCACAATGCTCCGATGAGTTTTTTATATTTGTATAGTTTCAAGCCTTTTCCCGTCATTCGAAAAATGATATATCTAAACAAGAGAGATAAGCCCCTCCTCCATCAGCGGTAGTCCGCGACTGAAACAGGCCGTAAAAAACACCCACATGAAAGCCTCAAAGCCGCCACGCTATTGGTCAGCATCCAAGGGCCCTGGTTGGGCGCAGTGTTGGGCCTGCTCTTTTTTACCGCCAAAATGGAGATGGAGAAAACACAGTTGCAATGAAAGCTCTGGTGCTGTGAGGTAAAGTGAGCCGTACTTCTAATTTACGTCATTTGTTTCTGAAGATGAGTCATTAAGGAACATCGATCGTTTATTCACACATAGCAATGAATTATATATTTACTCATTTAACTTGAAAATCAAGCTCATGCCACTGAATGAAGTCAAATACGGTAACTTCCTCTATAAATGAGCAGACGAGAAAAATGTTTTGAATAATTTCTGATCATAGGTGATTCTCTTGAATGACGGCAGACCCTAAAAGTTATATGGAAAAATATAACATTAATTGAATGCAATTTTAGAAGTCACATAATGACCAGGGGGGATAATGTTGTTTTGAAGTACCTAACAATATTAACATTACAATTCTAAATAATCTATGCAAGTACTCCTCACGTACTCCATCAGACAGTAATATGGATGTCATCAGATTACCTGAGTAATGACATTTGTACGCACAAGAGTAAGTTATGCTTCTTTACTCATTTAATGCTGACAATTAGGAAGGAATGATATTAAACTTTAAATGAATTTCCGTATTAGCCGAATTTCATGGCACACAACGCATGGATATCCAGCTATCCTAGATCTTTGTTCTCGCTAGCTTTCATGTTATAATTTTTATGATCTAAGCAGGGAAACGTTTCAAGTGTGCGGCAATAATTCAAGAATAAGTGGCAGTGTTAAAGTCTTGTCTTTATGTGTTCCGTGGTTTCAGTGTTACTACAGTTGCCCAAGCGAACGCTTGGTGAAGTGTTATATATATATATATATATATATATATATATATATATATATATATATATATATATATATATATATATATATATAAATTTATATATATATATTAGATTGACGCAGTATTCTTAATGTTTTATTGGCTAATTAAAATATATTTAAGTGCACGCGCTGGCTATATACTACCAAAACAGAGGTAAAATATTTGAATGCGTTGTTTTATTGTTTCAATGTGTTACGTAGATGAGGCATTTGTTTTTATATGCAGTGTAGTAAAGTTTTTGATGTCATTATTCCTATTTCAAACATCTTTCAGACTTATCAGGAAGCGGAATTGTTACTAATTACTTGCTCCGCTAACTAAACTGACAAAATTGCGCAACTCAAATATTTTTATCAAGTCCGATTTTTTTTGTTTATGCCGTCATGGAACTTTATCAGTTGTAATTCGCTAGCATGACTAATTATGTTATTATAAACTGGGTGAAACATTTACTCAAGTAATTTATATTCTTATATGTATTATTAATATGAATTTTATGGACTAGAAGGATGTTACAAATACAAACACTTTTTAGACATAACTGCAGTAATTTCTGCAAACCAATGAGATTGTTGAAAAGCAATGTCCTTTCTTTGATTGCACAACAGTCAACACGAACACGTCAACATTATGAATGCAAAACTGAGTGTCGTCCGTGTGGGAATCATGCATGAATCCATTATTTAAGGCACGTGCCGACGCTTTTTTCTCGCCGCTTTGTTAAGTTTGTCCTGGAGCCCCAATAGAAGTAAATAAATAATAGCGCCGATGGTGGGGCAGATAAAACTGCCTCGAACTATAAACGAGGTTCAGAAAACTGCTGTGAGAAAATACCTATTCAGCCTTTATCGTGGCTCGTGCTTGACGTTGTGGCCCGTGTTTTCGGAGTGTACGCTCTCTCACGATATTTTAAGTTCCTGCACAAAGCGTTGGAACTCTTCCTCTGTTAGTGTTAATTTGTTCATTTCCTTTAAGAGAACTCTCCCTTTTCCTTTTTTTTGTAGTTGCTAATGTAATTGGAAGAGGGGAGTCTATTGAAGGACTTTATCCTCTAGCTTATATGAGAAACAATTACCCTCTTTGACGGATTTATTGTGAAATGCTGAACTCCTCATGTATAGGTGTCGTAATAACGAATTGGTGTTGTTATATTTAAAGACTTGGCGTTTTTCGTCCAGCTTGTATTGTGTTCAGAAGCAACACTGAATAAATATAGATGTCTGCTACTATGTATACGTGCTCCGCTCAGTGCTTCTTTAGGTCTGCATTCGCTAAGAATTGAATTCCAGAGTACAGACTTGATTCACCAGATTGTTCACTTTTGACATTCCGGCGGACTCTGAAAAAACATCGGTAGTGGTGCATTTTTGTTTCCTTTCTATCGTGATACAATTGACAGTCGAAATGTTACAACAAAGTCAACAGATTATGAACACTCTCAGGATTGAAATCTTGTTGCGAGATCTGGCCTGTGTGTCCAGTTGACGCTGCGTATTATTTTTGCCAAAATTCCCCTATATCTGCACCAGCAGCAGATGCAGCAGCACAATTGTCGCACCAGTCTCGTAAGTACAGTGAGTTGATGCTCTTTGAATTATCTTGTTTGTGATAGTGTAATGCACAAATATAAACTAGAAAGCATATTAATCAATGTACTGCCTCTACTTAAGATTAAATCACCTGTTGTTATAGTAATGCCACTGCTGCATCATGGTAATCTATGCGCTACGTGCAAAATTTTGCTCAACTGGCATTTTGATTTTGATTTCGTAACTACGTTCATTTCCCTCTCAGAGTATTCAGAATAAATAATTGTTGTGTAATTTCTCACTCTAAAGCGATTTTTAAAGTTTTCACACACAGAAAATTTCATATAATTCATTAGGATTAGGTCTTAGGATAATTTTTACAAATGATTTGCTAATGGGAATCCTCTCAAAATAAAAGAAAATGAAATTGAACACAGAATTGAATAGTTTGGTCGTTTTCCATGGCATTCTAGTGTGAAGTTTTTGAATTAATTCTATGAATTCACGATGATTATACTTAAATGTGGTATAATCTTGTAAATTTAATAGGAATTGTGAATCTATGCATTGAACCAGCCATGAAGTTAGATTGAGAACCGCAGTGGTGACAAGGATGTGTTCAGCGAGCGACTGTTTTTATCATCTGTATTGCAACGCTTGATCTTCGTCCAAGTGTTGCCTGGTTCAGGGTCTATCATTGCCAAAAAATTGTATACATCATGTAAATCCCCATTGCTGTCAAATTATGTATTGCACATCCTATTCAACAGAAATTCATCCCTCTTTAACTCGATAACTGTTTCTTCGTCTGTCACTCTCATAAACCTGCAATGGCAAGGAACTAAAGAAAGATGATCAAAATAATGAAGTTATGTGCACTGTTAGTCGATCCGCTGGACTCGACATAGAAGAATAAAAACAACTCATTTACACGTGTGCAGTTACACGCTTTGTTCCATCACAAGTTACACGATGTCTTCAGATTCGATTACATAGGGGCTAGAAAAATGGAAGGTTCAATCGTCCCTCATATACACATGAAGCCGCCCTCCTCCTGCCCTCGTAAAGATTGGCCCGATTAGAGGCCCGAGGGGGCCGTCACTTGATAGGCCTACATTAATAAGGGCTTTTGTTGGAGCAAAATGTGGTGCATGAGATATATGTGAGCCGCAGCGTCCCCCCGAATGCCTGCAGCACGAAGCTTACAACTGTGACGGCAAGGCTACGCGCTTCTGCGCCTGCATCATATCTTCCATTCACTTATGATTAGTAGTCGGAGGTCTGAAGTGGACGCATTTATGATATAACGTGAAGGAACATCAATGTTCGTGTATCCTTATTTTGGATTGCACGACTACACATGAAGTTCGGCTGGCTTGTGACACATGTATCGGTCTTGGTTCGAGTACAAATATGCATGTATGTACATATGGTAGGAGTGCGTTTTTACAATTGAGGTGTCGTGCATAATGCAGGTTTTCACTAAACGCAGTTTAAAATTGCAAAAAATATTGTAGACACACTACCTTACATTGGACTGGTGCTCCTTGTGGAGTATTGTGCTAGTTAGGTTTGAGAAACTCGTAGATTATAAAGTGAATATGTGCTGACGTAGGATACGGCTTACGATGCTCTGTATTTCTATGTAGGTACAACTGTGTTTTGTTTCGTGTATAGCTTTAAGGGAGCCCAGTGCAGCTATAGGTCGTGGATCATATTGTTACGCACATCGGTGACTGAACAGTTGTACGTTTAGAAGAATGCTAAAATGTGAAAGTCTGTAATATACACATTTTTTTTTAAATTATGTTTGCGTAGCTCCTGTACTTAGAATACTATGAAACAAATCACTTTCTTCTTGTATATTGAGAACGTGCGAAACTATAATTTTCATGGAAAAATCAGTGAAAAAGAAAGATAATCCACGAGCTGCTGATGGACAGAGTCCCTGCGTCACACATTGTGAGCGATTAAAGCTTGCAACTCTCAATGATTGTTTTTTAGGTCTACAGGGGTACAAAGATTGCAATAGCAATTCTCGGGTATTATAGAACTCGGTATCTCGGCTGAATCGTTGATAGAGTTTTATCGCACTGTTCTATGAATGATGAACCACAATCATACATTTCAAAAATACATAATTGTGCTACAGATATAGTAAATCTTGTCTCACAATCGAAAACAGGCCAAAAGTCATTCCGTTATTTCAAAGTTTTCTTGCCTAGCCATGCGTACTTTAGAAAGTTCACATTTTTTGTTGAATTTATGACTGTTTCCACCGCTCTTTTGAGGGGACAAGGAATTGTACCATATTTTGATTACTTGTCATTTGGCTTTCAACAATCCAGAATTTATATAGATTTTATTGTATTTTAACATGTTTCGGTGTTTTATATCATTCTATATGAATCAATGAGTTTTGAACATGTCGGGTTGTGTCTTGGATAATGGAAGCAGAAGATGAAATTCGCGTACATATATAAAGGATATATATAATAATTTAGATACAACGTAATGTCATTGAAATTTTACGTTGAGTATTTCAATCGTGGAAAAATGCAGGGTTAATAATTGTTTTGTTAATTGAAAGCATGAGTAGAATACGAGTGTGGTTAGGAGTGAATTACAATGAAAAGATGAAAATGCATTTTGTGCCGTTGTCATAGTACTGTACGCAAGTCGTAATTTTGAATAAATTCACAACGAAGATAACTACTAAGCAAATATCATCACTCATAAGACCTAATATTAAAACTCGCACTTCGACACCGCCTAAGTTCTTAGCAAACTCATCACTGAGTTTCAGAAGCTTAGGCACACAGCTCAGTATTGTGTACAGCCTGTATTTTATTGTTTTCTTGTGAGGATGAGCCACTCATTCAACTCTGAGCAAAGCAAAGCAGATCGTCACAAAGCAGACGACGCTCAAGAAACGTCGCCTGCCGAGCTGCTGCTCTGCAAAATCAGCAAGCTGTGCGCAGAGCAGTGGATGGGCTTTACCAAATCCCCAGATGCTTTCAGCTAAAACACAACGTAACTCTCCGATGTCATTTCCGGTGATCTTTGTTGAGCTCATCTCAATTACTCGGATGACCTGGACTCTGACTACTAGGGCTGACCACACAGCGAGTCTTCCAAGCCTCACAGCTCACCGCAGAGCTCAACTAAGCTCCTTGAAATCGAGTAAACATATTGAAATCGAGTAAACATATGACTCTTCACCCGTTGTAAATAAGTCTACGTGAGTGTTCTTTTGGAAAGCCATAAAAAGTAAACTATTTGTTAAAAACGAACGACGCTTATATAGCTCGCTCCACACCTACGTTAGCTGAAAAAGTGTTGTGGTGTGTTATAAAAAGCAATGCACTATAAAGCAAAAGAAAATGAACTCCATAATATTGAATTGAGTTGATTTTACAAATCACTTCGTATTTTAGTGTCATCTACGTTTATTGCTTAAGCACAACTTTTACCAAATTATTTATCATCACTGTCATTGTCATCATCATCTGTGTCAAAGATTTCTACCGATGTCTAAAGCAAACTATTCAGTGCGCCGTAAACAAATTTTTCCATCTGGGTGCTCACGAGAAGAATACCTCAAATTACCAGACCAATTGTTCAAAGAAAGTAAAATATTCATTATATGGTGGTTTGCTCACAGCCGTGTTCCCAAGAAAGTTTCTGGATTTGAGTATTGAAAGTGACCAAAGCGAAGAATTGTTAGACATCTGTCGAGTACATTGTGTGTACAGCGACGTCTGGACTACCATAGAGTTCCACCACAGCAGTAGGACTCTTGGTATTCTTTTTGTCTTGTTTCCTTCGGTAAGACCAGCCAAGTGAAAACATGTCTTCTGAAATTATAGGATTATATAAATAATGCTCCGGAGGTGTACGTGTACACATCGATGAAACAGAATTCCAAACACCGGAACGTTTTTCAGCTAAGAGCAGGTCGAAGAACTGTAGATGCAGCACAGAAGATCCATAGTGGACGCTTAATGAAACACGTGTACTTTGACCGCAGAAAACAGTTAAGCTTGTGTTGAAGGAGTTTACAGGTACAGGCTTACGCTTTCTCAAGAGAACCATTAGAGTTGTGTAGAGTGACTGCCGCCTGAGCAGGAGTATCGGCATGGGGTCACAAGACCTCTATACGCTCTCAGAAGCTACACAGCGTGGCGGCATGGCATCAAATGAAACCTTTTATTCAGCCTAATGAACGTCGGATTTATTGAGTCTCCAGTAAGCTACATTTTATACATTCCAACAGCGCTCTGTGTGCTGTACTTGACCGTACAACACACCAACTGAAAAACAACTTTCCCCACACAAAAGAATTTGTGAAATTAGATCGGTATAGAAATTTTAGTTGAAGTCTATCGATGATCCTGTCGCTCGTATGATCTTCAGACAAAACGATTGCAAAATCATTCATATTTTATGGATCATAAGTAACTGATAAGAGATAAAGTGTTAATGTTTAATTTTCGCGAGTGATTTTATCTTGAATTTACGTATAATTTGTTGTAATTTATTTATTAGTTGTTGCTCTTGACTTAACATTATACTGTTCTTGCTAACCGAGTGGTGAAAACGTGTATGTAGCATGCTGAGTGTTAGAGAGATTGATCCCGGTGCGATTGATACGTATTTAACAATTAACCGGAGTTGTGGGAACATATTGGTCTACCTCCTGGGTCAGCTAAAACTTAGAAAATAGAAAAATAAGCGCTGATTTTTCGCACTCTCTTCTTTTAACATAGTAGCCTTCAAGATCACCGCCGAAAACGATGGTGTCAGTCACCAAAATACGTAGGTATGACGTGTTTAAGAAATTCTGAATGAGCGTGGCTCATTACATTTAACTTTTTTAGAAACAATTGAAAACAATACACAAATGTTCATCATCCTATAGAGGTATCGTTAGAATGAAAAAGAACCTCTATGTGATAAAACTTGAGACGGAATAAAATAATGAAAACTTTTTCACTTCCTCACGATTTATATGCTCTGTGTATTCACTTTTATTGCACGAATTAAACATAATTATTTTTTTATTTTGCAAATTGTCCTACATTCTTCTAAATGAAGCTCACTATCATCCCAGGACTTTGATTAACTCACATTCCAAGCACCAGTTATTAACTGTAAAACTGGCCTTAACGTTTGCATCTAAAGGACAAATTTCTTCAACCAAATCATGATTGTACCGGACTAATAGAACAACTGCTCACTTAATTATGTCGTAACACAACTGCGTATGGAAAAATAGATGCTAAATTACTTAGAATAGAATAAGGCAATAGGAACGAGCTGTTTGGCCCATTCTTGGGTCGATACCCAAGTTCCATGCCGTCTAGCAGATTCGACGAGTTTGTTCGCACTTGTTCATCGTTATAGTCTAGAACTAAGTTTTAATGTAGAACACGCTTAACTAGTACCTCACAGTTTTTCATTTGTTTGGAGTTCTGCGTAATTTAATTTACTTTCGGTTAAAATTCAGAGTTTAAGCGATATCTTGAACTTTATTAGCAATAATTTTTGAGAATAATACAAATAATTTTATTCACGTAGCAAAGAATGTTGGTTGATAATGAATTTCGGATTATTTTAATACTTTTCATCAATTTCTAAGGCAACTTTCACTGAATTAATGTTGAAAATTTATATAACTCACGTTGCGTTGCTATTGCATTCGTATAATTTAATGTAAAACATTCTATTAACTGTACAATTTTCTATCCATATCTTGGTGACATGACATGACCGTACGTCACTCAGTGCTCCGTTAGTTTTGCATGCTTAGGCAATAATCAGTGGCAAGTGGTGACGGGGACAGAAGGCCTCAGACCACGGACCTCTCACATACACGCCTCGCATACCTCAGCCTGCACCGCCTTCATTTCTTCTACCAGAACCTAAGACGCTCTCTGATGAACCTTGGCTCGCCCTCAACAATTACTCATATTCAAAAGCTCCTGAAGGAGCAAATAAAGACTGCTGCTCTGTAAGCATCTGCGGTAACAATGAAGGCAGGAATGTTGGCTGTAGCTGCTTTCTGTATCGCCTGTCTTCGTGTGAACCAGTTTGTTTACGTTGGGCCGTTACGCATGGTTTTATGTGAGGTGGAGACTTGTGGAGAGCATGCAGTGTCACAGCATCTAAATGAATTAGTTGAAAACAGTTTTTATTGAACAGTGTCAAACTCACGAAAAACTTCATATGCGTACAAATGTTATACAAACATCAAGCATTCAGCGGTGTCATTTGACATATATTTACTGCGGGTGGTACAGAGTGGAGCATAAATATTGTAACAAAACAAAAACAGTGTTTTTCTTGAAAAAATACATTTATTTAAAGGTCTGACTTTAACGGATAGTATGTAATTTCCTAATCTACGACTACAAATAAAATTATTCAAAATGCTTCGCTGTTTGCCCTCACTACTTTGCAAAATCTTTTAGGAAAGTCTTTAGTGGCCGCACGAACTACATTTCTAAGGGTATTTTTTACCAGCGTTTATTCAATTTTGCATTTATCACTTTGATGCTCTGGGAAGAAAAAGTGCAGATTTCACCTTGATAATTAATTTTATAAATTTACGTAATAATAATTATTAAAAGTGATTTGAAAACATGTAACAAGAATTCTTCCCTACCCTGAAATAAGTAATGAGAGTGTGATTTGTAATTATACGCATACTGGGTTCTTTCACCTATGGTTACCTTCTTTTTATCTGTGGTTACTCAAATAAGACCGTGTATATTTGCTCAATAGAAATGTATGCCAAACACTCAATTTTTTCATTCTGCATTGACTGTACCCTCATTCACAATAGTGGTGAATGTCGTTAATAGGTGAAATTTGCGTAAATGAAACTGGTTGATGACTCCTACCACAAGAAGGTTTCGAATATTGACGCAAATAAGTGTTCTTTTTAAAGCGTAAAAACTGCCGCATGCCATCGACAAAGATACAGATCAAAGATGTATCTTAGACCTACAGTTATCGTTAGTTAAATATGGTCTCGTTATTAGACAGTTTAACAATGTTAAGTGTCTCCACGAACTCTGACGCAATACTAGACTGCCAATCAAAAATATATGTAATGAACACAAACACTGAAACGTACACGATCGCACAAAAAACTGGAACCAAAGCTGGTTACACCTGATTGAGACTGCTGAGTTTCATGGGGGCAGCCTCATGAAATTAGCACGGCAAGAAAGTCACACATTGACTAATTTTTTCCACACTGAAATGCAGGCACTGAATAGCCAAGTTTACATTCCCATGGAAATAAATTGAATGAATTGTGGAATATGTAAAGCGTATTTAGCAGGTAAGTATCAATCATAGCAACTCATGACGTATGTATCATAACTTTCCCATCTTATTTATTGTCATTTTCTGATATGCAATCTCAGATTTTATCAAGCGAAATTTAATTATCAGTTAACTACAGTAAAAACGTAAATTTCATAGCTCAGAAGTTCATAAGAAACAAACGGTGCTTTACTTTGTGCTTGTTTATCGGTTCATTCTTCTTGTAAAGCTTTAGCAATATTTTCATAATATTATCATAAGGCTTATGAGTCAATGCTAATAAATATTTTGTTACAATGAATGAATGTGAAACCTTGGAACTTTAGTTTACTACACCTCTAATTATCTACATACATCGAGACCTAAATCTTTATAATTTGTGATAATGTTTATCATTTCGCTCTCATAATTTGTTAGTCTTTCTCTGATGTGAAACATTCAATTTTATTTAACAAAATGAAGTTTTCAATTAGCTGTAATAATAATTACTTTTTATGGATCATAAGCACATCACACTTAGCGATCAACCAGTAAATTAGAAATTACAATTTAAAGTTTCACTCTGACTCGTATTTTCAAATTCAAGATTTTAGCCTTACTGCTGATACCTCGAATTGTGTTGTATGCAAATTCTTCCAAAGTTAACCTTCTGTTGCAGTCTAAGATGTGCCTCATAATTTGTAATTTAAGCTGTGCCTAAAGGAAATAATCGTTTGCATTGCGATTATATCACCTACTATGCGTAGAATACGTACCACGTAAGGATTTACAATAACGTCACCACTAGCCGTAAGATGTTAGCGTTAAGATTTGAAAACATGATTCACTGCACTGTGGACTTATGCTGCACTTTGCGATATATCGTAATGAAGTTGAGTTAAATTAGTTTTTTTAACTATCCATGCTGAAATCTAAATCTTGATAATTCGTGACATGTTTCAACTTTTTGCTCTCATTTTTTTAGTCTCTCTCTGGTGTGAAACATCGACTTTATCAAGTGCAGTAAAGTTTTTAGTTAACTGTTATGATAATAATTAAATTTTATGGATGATCAACACATCACACTAAGCAGTCTGCTTGTAAATTAGAAATTTAAAGTTTCACTCTGATGTATACATTTTCTTTCAAAATTCTTGCCTTTTTGTTAGAAATTCAAGCAATGACATTAAGTTGTTTGCAACTTCTTGCGAAGTAAACACATTGTTGCTGTTTTAGTGTACTTATTTCTAAGGTCTTCTTCTACGGTATTCCCGTACACATTGCTGTTACATCACCTACTATGCATAGAATATATAACACGCTAGGATTTTACAATGAGGCAATTTTAACACCAGTCCTGTCATATTTTTTATGTATCAACTTCATTGGAAATATATAGTATATTTTTTGATGACTTTTTCTCGACGTTTACAATGCACATTCTTTTCCTTACTTTACGCACTCGTGTGCGCGTATATGCAGGATTTTTCCGACATAACACATTGTAATTGTTTACAAGATACTTTTGCTTTCTTAGCTGCGCATAACTTATTTTATATATACATATATTCATATTTAGGAATTCATATGAAAGGATGGTTAATGGTTAATATAAATACCGTGTGTATATATATATATATATATATATATATATATATATATATATATATATATATTAAACATTTCATATCCTAATCATTTTACTGTATAATTCATTAGTAAGCCAACATTTGTTTCTTTACAGACACAATAATATAATCAGCCAATAAGATGAGCAGCCCATCGGAATTTCATGTTGGATAAATTATTATTCGATTTAAGACAGCAACTGTGATGAAAACACGCAAATTATTTTGTACTAAACGAATGAGTTTTTACGATTACAGGAGCTTATGCAAAATATGGGAAGCCTAGCTGGTAAAGTGAAATGGCAGGATCATATCGAAATTAACTGAATGAGACTGCCAATCATGAAAACGATTTGTGGACAGCAACTATTAAACTTCTGTCGAAAAAGTGACATTGGGAGATCTGGATGACACTGTGTCGATGTGCGCAGAACGACGAAAGAGCAATAGGGCTATACAGTGCACAGCGAGCACCACACATACACAGCAGCAGCAGAGTGTTAAGATAAACGAACATAGATGTGATTTAATGATCAGAAGTCTTTGACTGTTGAGCAAACGAACAAGGTCATTGTTAAAATTTCAATAGGGTTTCTAAATGATTAAAAATTAAACTTCGAAATATTACCTTTTAATTGAAATTATTTCCCCTATCAATAGATTATAATCTATTGATAAGCTGATAATTAACCGCTAGTAAATTCTTCGATTGTCGAAATCCATGTCGGAGGCAAGTGAATTTTGTAAAAACTCCATTACGAATTTTTTCGTTACGATGTTAGGTTTCAATCTTTCGTTAGGTTTACGCTACAATGCTGTCATACAATTTTCATCAAAGCCTTCATTAGGATTAGGATATTTTCTAGAAACGGCCAAATTCATGTATGTTTAGACAAGGAAGTGCTAAGATTCGTTCGGACTGCATGCTTCCAGCAGTCAAGCATAGAACCCTCTGTGATGACTTAGGCGCCTATCTAGTTTTTTCGGCCCCTAGTAAAGCAGCAAAGAATGTAATCTCTTTGTTCAATAAGCAATTGCAATATGATAAAATATCTTCCCTAGTAATCGCAGGAGATCTCAATATACCGTATTGCTAGCGCTTTGGTTAAATAACATGAATACCTGCTGTAAACAAAATATTTAAACCATTAATAACGTGTCCTGCCACCATTTGCTTGTGATATAACTTCAAATCTATAACACAGCAAATGATGTGTTTGAAAAAAATAAAAGTGAAAGAGAATGCATGTTCTTATTTGTAACGTTAAATACAGCAAATCTATTCTTTTAAATTCAAATATAACTAACATTAAGAATGTGACTCCACAGCCTGTAGCACTGCTTGGGTGATATGGCCTTGTACAAATTTTCATTATATCTATCTGACTCCCATTGTTAATAAATATATTATATGGGACCCGCACGGAATGTCTTCCGTCGTATTACACTACTATTCATGTGGGAAATTATTTTTCAATATGGCAGCCGAACGCAGAGCAGCTTCTCAAATAAAACCTTGGTTAGATAATTCGATTTCTTTCAGTAAGAACTGTTTTCCGTTCCACAAACGTGACCGCAAAGTTCCTTTTATTTGGGGCTTTGCGTTCACATTAAACAAGAGCGGCATTCATGTGAAATTATTCCAGTTAATTTGTTTCTGTGAGAGGGAGAGGGACAGCGGCCAGGCTGGACGATGGTGGCCAATGCCTTTGTTTCGTTTTGCCATGTGTCCACGTTGTCGCAATCGTGGTGGAGTGGTGTGCTTCCATGTGGTGCATGGTGGTGCTCTGGTGTGATGGTATATGGTGTATTAGATGGTGTGTGCTTCCATGTGGTGCATGGTGGTGCTCTGGTGTGATGGTA
>VCRD01002085.1:77687-100857 GCA_006783055.1 Trinorchestia longiramus
GTGCTGTGGTGTGATGGTATATGTATGGTGTATTAGATGGTGTGTGCTTTCATATGGTGCATGGTGGTGCTGTGGTGTGATGGTATATGGTGTATTAGATGGTGTGTGCTTTCATGTGGTGTGATGGTATATGGTGTAACAGATGGGGTAGTGTGCTCCCATAATTTACATGGTGGTGACGTGGTCTGGTGATATGATGATGGAGTAATACACCAACATAGCTGTGAGTTGAACATAGTTGGTTGGGTGATGTGGTCACGTAGTTACGTGCAGCAGTGATTGGGTCATGTGATGACTTGGCTACGAGCGGTGGTTCGGTGAGGTAATAGTAATGTATGGTTGTGTGGTGCGCTGGTGTAAAGTTATACCAGCGCACCACAGTGCGTGGGGCATCTAAGTGAAAAGCTTAAATGCATTGTACGACGAAACTAAGGGGAACGTAGTCGGTAAAATTGGATTTAAAACACATTTTATTCATGTACATTTTTTCGTTTTTTTCGAAATAATGGCGATTTCAGATGTAAATAAGGTATTTTTTGCATTTTCAACCCATATCAATCTCCTCTTAGTTTTCAGAGTAGAACAAAAGTAAATAGAGTTTTGGAAAGAGAAAATAAATATCTACAAATGATCGTGCCCCCTTTTGGCCACCATAAGAATCACAGCTCAAAAACCAAAAAGTTTTACCATTTTCACTAAGATGCCCTCCTTAAGGCGGTGAGGCAACACAGCTCGGTATTGCTGCATAGAGCTGCGTGAAAATGGTGCAGTTCAGTCACAGGTCTTGTTGTGCTGCTGTAACAGGAGTTTGCCTCTCGCTAGAAAATTATCAACATAACTCAAGAACAAGCTCTTTAGTACGAACCTAGTTGTGTTTCTCAAGGAATAGAGGGAGTAGAGGGATATGTCATTTCTTTTCTGAAGAAACTCGTCATAGATTTTTTTACAAAGTCCTCTCCAGCCGGAGGATTTAGACAACCGAAAGATCTACTAGCTGGTGTTCTAATGATAAAAGAGATCATTTTTGTCATGAGGTAATATTCTGAAGTTAATTTTTTAACCTTCCTTTACCGTACAGAGACGATAGTGAAATTTCATTCCTGAATGATGGGAACGGTGATGGACACCGTCGTGTTGCACCGTGTATTTCCTAATAGTTTAGTGATTGAAGAATCAGTCTACGATTAATTTTAAGTTTTTATATTCTCGAACATACAAAGATATATTTACAGAGTGATAAATGTGGGCTTAACATTTAATTTACGCAGTATACAATTACTCTTACGGATATCATGAACCATTAAATTTCTAAAAACTTAGTAAAGTAAATTGTAAAAATTATTAGCAGTATTTTGTGTGCTCTAGAATTAAGAGCGTAAAACAAAGCCTTGCCACTACAGGCAAGGCTTTGCGTTGCCTGTAGCTTATCGTCTATAGGCAACGCTCCCCATTCAAGGCGTACCCTCCTACCGCCCCCTTGAATTTCCTCAACGCCCCCAGGGGGGCAGTACGGACCACTTTGAGAAACACTGGATTAGGACTTTAGAAGACCACGGAGATAAAGCGTAATTCTGAAATGAGGTACGAATTCCTGCCCAACAAGTGAAAACCTGTTTATACATTTTATTCCGGAATTAGATTATTTGCCTATGAGAGAGATGCAAGTTTAGCGTATTCTCCTTCCAATTCATGCTCATTTAAAGAGGAGCTTAGAAGCCTTCTTTCGAAACTACGAAGATAATATTCAGTCTTAACGATCCTGGCATGAGTACTTGTAAACAAATTAATCAGTGAATATTCAAATGAAATTGAGAATTTCTTCAAAGAATTTAAGAATCTGGTGGCGCCGACAGAGCTTCTTTAAATTAAAGTGTTCGCTGCAGTCTAAACTTGAACTTTAACGTAACTTTAGTAGGCACGAAGTCGTGTGTTATAGTGTTCAATATGGTGGTCACACAGGTTCCTAACTCACAATGGTGACTAGCGTGGAAGTCTGATATTTGTTAGCAACGTATAAGCTCCTTCCAAAAAATGACATGGTCAATGTTTTGTCCACTACATAATAAATAACTACACTCCGGAGTCGAGAAGACTAAGAGGCCTCTCTCTGCTTGGTCGTAATCACCAGCTTGGTCGTATATCACCAGCTTGGTCGACTGGTGAGCGAACCTGCTTACGAGCGGGAAGACCCGGGTTCGAATCCCGCTGCCGACATGGTTGACGCGGCTAGAAATACGGCATGGGACTTGGGTAAAACAACCGAATAATTATCGAAGTAATTCTCCGACCCAAGAATGGGCCAGAAGGTTCATTCCTATAGCCTTATTCTATTCTATTCTCTGTGTGGATAAAAAATGAGACGAATATATGACATAACTTTCGCTTAATGATTCGTCTGATCTAGAGAGAAATTTATAGGGTGAATTTATATTGTTTTGTTGTATTTTGCTCAATTGAGAAGGTAACTAGTATTTCTCTTGAGTAGAAAGAATTCGTGGTGCATTTAGTCTTGTTCCCCGTAGACTTTACAAAAGATTCCTGTAGATTATTTCAATGCCTGTCATTCAGATCTGTATTCAGGACTGACTATTTTATGCCGTTGTTTTGATCAGATAAGTAAATGAAAGACTGAATTTTTCTTAGTTGGTGTATTTCGGTTGTGGCCTGAGGATAAATTAGCATTGTGTACTTCAGAAGTCCACGTTTAAAACGTATGTAGGTTTAGTAAGGGACTACATTATCTCTCGACACTGTGGAAACCGAACAGTGCGTTTTGTAATGCTGCTCCTGTTCATTCTTCAAGCTTGGAGGCCGCGAGAGTTTGAAATTAACCCTTTAGCGACTAAAAGGACAATTCGGTCGTCTTTCACGGTCTTTGGGAGAATTGTTCTAATAATTAAACAGTGAGCAATATGAGGTTGCTACTAGGTTTGAACGCGGCGGCATGTTACAGCGTCGTTCTTTTGGCTGCCTGGCTCTCAGCGTGCTTCATTGCATCAGTGTACAGACGGTCTTTGTGAGCTTAGACGTACAAACTAGAAAAACAAATTGGTCGCTAAAGGGTCAAGTCTCTTCCATCACGCGTGGCTGTCGTAAATTGCTTGTGTAACTTCTTGAGGGCAAGTCGTGATCTTGCCGTCCTATACTAGTTAGTGTTCAGGCGTAGCATGTTCAGTTGTAACATGTTCAGGCGCAGCATGTTCGGTTGTATGTGTGTCCAGTTGTAATATGTTCCATTGTGACATGTTCCATTGTAACATTTTCCGTCATAGTACATTCTATGTTAGCATGTGCAGCGTAGCATGTTCCAGTGTCACATGTTCAGTGTTGCTACGTTCTGTACAAGCTATGTTTAGTTTAGGTATTAGGTAGTTGGGAAAATGCTCTCCGTTTCAGGAATTCTGCTTTGAAATTAAATGTTATCAATGTATTTTTATCTTATTAAAGTCAAACTTCAATATTTTTATCAATTAATAAGGCCTAGTCAATAATTTGCTACGTACGTCTTTCCAGAAAACAATTTTAGAGCTCATAGGACCTTAATTATGAACATGAATAAAGAGAATTTTCGTTTGCATACAACCAAGCCTGCAATCCTTCCCAAACAGCTGATAATACTAAAAAAGCTAGGGAAAATAGTCTACAAGTGATAGGAGAGTACGAAGATGGTTTCAAAAATACCTTTTTTAAATTGTGATGAGGGCCTTAAAGATAAAGAAGGTAGAGGACGGCCATGCACTCCTCACAATGAATATTTGAAAGCAATTGTTGAACAAAATAAAGCCCCCATCAAAGTGTCGCAGAAATGCTATAGGAACTTTTTATCAGTAATTCAAAGGTGTCATATCATCGGAGGCAAATTGCGAAGATCAAATAGCTCTATAAATGAATCCCGCATGACCCCAATGAAAATCTAAAATTCCGGCGTTTTGAAGTGTGCTCGATGTTTTTTACGAATTACCAATGATTCATTTCTTGACTGAATGGTCACTTGCTACGAAAAGTGGATGCTTTATGATAATTGGAAACGATCAGGTCAATGCCATGATCTTGACTAGCCACCCAAACATTTCCTTAAACTAAAGTTGCATAAGCAGATGATTTATAGTCACTGTTTGGTGATCAGTAATTGGTGTTCTTGAGAGCTTTCTGGAAGTCAAAACCAGCATCACAGTAAAGGTTTATTGCAATCAACTCGAAGAGTTTGTGTATTTACTTGAAAAAAATGAGACATGCACTGGTGAATTGGAGTGGCCAAATTTTGCTTCATGACAATGCACGGCAACTTGTTACCACGATGACACTGCAGAAACTCACAGACTTGGAACGAGACTTACCCCGTCTTTTCTATTTTTCGTATATTTCATTCACAGACTACCATTTTTCCATGCATATTGATACTATTTTAAACAATAAATCTTTCAGATCCTAAGTAGACGTTCAATGATTTTTCAACATCAGAGACGAAACATTTTTATTAACGAGGCGTGGATGGTCTGATGGATGACGTTCGAAGGTCATACCATGACAAATTAAAACGTACTCGGTGTTCATTTTTTCATGAATAAGTGTTTATCCTGAAATTTGTTCGAAACAAATTGAAATTTTTTAACTACCTAAAGCAGCCACCTGCTCTTGGACCACAACAACAATGTGAAACAGTAACCACACAATCACAATCGCCGGTGTTAAGCTGTTTCTTGATATTACATCAGATTCTTTGCCCTGTAGCATATGGGTTTTTGGCATACTTGTGTGCCTTGTATTTGATCATGGTTACAGTAGAGGGAGTAATGTTTCCATAGAATACATCTTTTTATATCGAATAGTGTTAATCTTTATAAAGAGTACAGTTTCGGCCAAATAGATGCACGAACTTTTACAAGAAATACATTAGAGTTCTTGTATCTCCACTAAGTTCATTTATTTAGTATATTCGCGATGGGTAACACAACAAGTCTATTCAAGTCAATCACTTCAAAATTGAAGATAGAAAACGCCATATTTTGCAGATCTCATTCGTCTTATGTAGTTTTCGTAGACTTGGGACTTAAAAGTACTTGAGAAGTGGCGTGACAAGAGGCAATAGAACTAGTAGTCACTCTGGAGCGTTTTATTCTAGCAGTCACTTGCCCAGGTGACACCGTCAGGTCTGTAAAATGTGCCCAGAGGATTCAGTCACGTGAAAATAAAACTTTGTTCTAAAAATAGGTGGAATTGTTCACTTTTGAAGTAACTAAAATTGAATCCAATTAATTGCTTGTTTTGAAGAATCCGTAGCTTTCCTCACACGTACCTTAATCTACCAGTATATTCAACGCGTGGTGTACATGTGTGTGACAGTGGTTTATTAACTTCAATTTCTGTTTCCAAAATTTTCAGAGTTTCTTGGGATTTATTTTAAAATAATAACCGTGCACCGAATTGTTATATTAATGATTTATTGAATGAGGAAAAAAATTTGTTTGACCTTGTTCGTTTACTCGAACGTTTTTGCTTAGAGAAAAAAATATTTTAATGGGAATATTTTTTTCAGTAATGCTCGTAGTTTTGCAAAAACTACGAGCATTTAGTTTTAAATAATTATTTTCATAAGGAAAAAAGTGCAAACAATCAACGAGAATGGCAAGGTATTTACTTTACATTAAGTACTCAACAAAAAGTAGAAAAGGAAAAAATATCACGTAGGGTATTTGAAACAGATAATGTGTGATGGATTATAATTGTTAGCCCTTATACTGACGAAAATTCAAAGATATTTTATGATGGCAGCTTGATAATAGTGTGCGTGTATGTCGGTGTGTGAGAATTCATTTTCTAAATTTTTCGAAGGTGAGAACAGGTGAAACAAAACCATATTCTCGTAACATAAATACTCAAACTTTCATACTACTAAAATTTATTACGCGCCGAAAACCTAAAAAATCTAGTTGAAATTCTCTCAGGTTCATAGGTATTAAAAATTTCTTGTGGTACTATGTAATTCTAAAATGGTAAGTCAGAGACCGTGTATAAACTCAACGCAAGTTTTCGAAGCTCATAATTTGTTCACTTAATACTGATGCTGGATCTTTAAATTTTACTTCTCTATGACGCCCAGTATTAGATAACGAATTCAATCGGTTATGGTGAGACCTTTTCCTTCGTTTGCCTACGTTGTCTAACAAGTGTACATAATAGTGAACACTAAAGCCTCTATGTCAATTATTTTGCTGCGCTTCGTGTACACGAAGCTTCTTCATGTCTCCTGGAGACGTCATCGGCTTGTGGGCTTCGACCGCTCGAACGAATAAAACAAAGCTCAGATACGGTTTACAAATCCTCTTAAGCACAGACAAACAACCTGACGTCACCTGCTAAACACACAAACGAATAAAAAATTCAGTAACAAAATTAGAAAACCGACCAAACTTTTTGCAGACCATACTTACTTACATAAAACCATATCTGTTGCAGGTTCCGTATAAAATAATCGGACGTTATTATTATGAGCGGGTGCTGTGCTTTTTTGGCAATGAAACGCCCTTGAAAAACGCACAACAAGAAGCGCTGGGAAACAAGGCACAGCACATGATGTTTTTTTGTTTCTCAGATAGTTCTATCGCATCTTACTTGTTCGCTTGTGTAGAAGATATATTTCTGTGCCTCTATCATGCATCATCCAAGCGATCAGATTTCTTCCTATTTCTTCATGTTAAAAGAAATATGGAATTTCTAAACGAATTTGTAGATAATTTTTTTAAATTTCGAATTCAGCAAAAATCCATACAGGGAGATGAGTTGAATCATGTAAAAGTCCTGCATTTAGCAAAGGATATTATGAAAAATTCGATTCAAATTCAACTCACAATTTAAAGCACAAATTTTAAAATATTAACGCCGTGAAGGACTATAAGTCTAAGCTTAGTCTGCACCAGGCTCGTTGACTAAAGTGGTCTTCACGTCTGGCTCAAGACAGTGACAATTTCAATATTCTATGAATTTATGTTACGTAGAATAGTGTCAGATATGTATAGTCTCATTCCACAGTATGCGTTTATCATTCACAGAATCCTTTCTACAGGATTATTCGTATGAAAATCATTCTTATAATCATTTATAGCAGTGGAATATTACGTTGTCTCAGATAAATGAGGTGCACACAAGTTCGTTTGACTAACCGTGTTTTTCCACCAACAAGCACTTGCCTACTTACTGTTTCATCAACAAGCACTTCCCTACTTACTGGTCCATCAAAAAGTACCCACTTTTATCAGTACCATCCGCTTTCACTCACTTTTATTAGTACCATCAACTATCACTCACTTTTGTCAGTACCATTCAAACTAGTTTGGGCAAATTCATCAGCTGCTTATTCATCAGCCTATCATGATTTCAAACGTACTTTCAGACAAAGCATTACGGCTTAAAAGCAGCGGATATGAATGCTAAAATATAACAAATTTTTTCATTTGGTTCAGAAATACTATTGAAATAAAATAGAAACAAACTCGTCCATTTCCTAATGACATATTTTAATGCAAACACATTTTAGGTATTCATTTGCTGGTTGACATAATTTCAAACTCTTCCAGGTAAAAATTTTGAACAGCATATTGAGCTCCACTTAATAGTGGAAAGAAAGCGATAACTCAAGTTGGATCAACGTTAAAATGAATGTTTTTTCTTACGTAAGAACACTACGGCTGACAAGGGATGTGTAGCAATGGAAATTTTTTCCTTCAAAAATACTAAGTAATTGAAAATCGGGATCCTATTCATGTAGGTAAGCTGCATGAAAAGATCAAAATTTATGACGTTGCAAGTGTTGATACAGTTACATTTGGTAATGAGTAATTTCAGCCCAGTGTTCTTACCTGAACTCCGAGGTGCTCGAATATTTTCCACGTAAGAGACTACCTGGATTTCTTAATTAATTGGCCAGCGACTTTTACTCACTTCCTGCTTAAATGTAGCTGAAACTGTGCCTATATGCTCTTTGTAATGATATAATTACCGTAATAATGATCTGCAAACAGTTTTATGTGTAGTTCTGTATTAGCAAACTCAGAAAATGATCGAACACGTTCATGTCGAATACAGCACAGATCTACAGTTCTATTTGAAAACATTCCTTAAAAAAATAAAATACTGAATTCTAATGCGTTCTTGTGTTTACTTTTGTAATCGTCGTTAGTGACGTATAGATATTTTCTGAACTCCTTAAAACGTCTCTGAGATATCGATTTGTGATACGATGTCCTGAAAACGCAGATAACTGTCCGCGTAAACTTGTTGTGCTTATAACGCTACTGTTTAACAGTCATTTGATACTAGCATGTCATTATTAGAAGCTCTTTTGGTGAAATATTCTAGCATTTATTAAAACATACCTGCTACTCGCGTTGTGTGAGTGTGTGATGCCGGCACACCAGTCGTTTGCATGCTGAGATATTGTTAAAATGATGAACTTATCAGAGTCTCAGCGAATACCGTCCACGTATCACGATTTGAAGGCTGTTTTTGAGTTCACAGGAAGTCAGATTTTAAACTGGTTTAATTTTTTGTCGTTCAAGTACTTCTACTGAATATTGTGTCCAAGTTCTACATATTTACTGAAGATTATAGATTTGGTACTGTACATCTTCCTACGAATAATTTATCATACATGTTTTATATCTTCTCTGAATATTACACGTATGCTCGTGTTTGTCTTCGTCGAATTATATTCTTCATTTAGTGCATCTCTTTATGTTTCATTTCTATTGAACATTCTATAGTCACAACAGCTTATGGTTATGAGGTGCATGAACTCCGTACAGAGATGGAACCAATAACCTAGATAAAATTATAGAACGATTTCAATTTCCAATGATGCGAATAATACCGTGAAGTAGTAAATAACAAGCCCTTGCATTTGGACAAGGGATATCTTCACTGTACATTTAATAGGTAAAAAGAAGTTGCCTTGCATACCTCTCGCTTACGAGTCAAACGTAATTTGCATCTCAACTACCTGTCTCACAAGTCACAGAGAATGGATGAGTATTTCTGCAACCGATTAGTTGAAAATTTGTGTAGATTCCCAGTCACTTGCATTCAGTGAGCTAAGGAGGATAGGCGATCACTGAAGATGCACAAACTGTTATACATTGTTTTTTTTTCTTCGGACCCCGCTGAAATCACGTTACCCAAATTTCAGGACACTCTGTTAATGTGTCCTGTGAGACCAGTGAGGTTGATCAATGTTGTGGCATGCCAGGTGATAACTGTATACATTTTTTTGAATAAAATAAATTTTCTTTAGTTCGATATTTCATACAGTGCATGTAATGGGGTCGACTTTTCAATTCTTAATGCTAACATCTTGAAATTAATCTTGCTGCTACCACTGACTGCTTACTTAACTCATTGAAAGAAGATTGACACCCTTTACTCTACTGAAAAATTTATCAAAGGTAAAATGGAGTTTCCGGACTAAATCTCGAAGGAAGGATGTATTACCGTGCAAACACTTGAGACGGCTTATGTAACTCTCCCGTACACAATAGGATCCGGCACCCGAGAAGGATTTCAGCTTAGCTGATGGGTACGTTTCTTCAGAGGTGTCTGAATCAAGGGCTTTCGGATGCAGCTTCGTCAAAAATATTCATAACAAAGCCACGACGTGCTATAAAGTGGGTGCGGCGCGAGTGTTTCAACAGTTTTTGAGAGGAGTTTCCTCAGGAAAAGAGACTTCCAATAATCTGAGGTGAGAAAATTTTCACGGTAGACGCGGACACCTCTAACGGAAATTGAACTGGGGAACTAACGTTTTAGCCGAGTCCTCATGTCACTTTCTCTTGACGTTTTACTTTGTTAATTTACGGTGGTTTAAACAGGAACATAATAACAACAATAATTAACCCTAATAATTTCTTGAGTGCTGTGATGGATAAGGTTTCATCTCATATCTTACTTTTGTCAGCGAGAATCAGTGACCTTTGACTTAGTTTGTTTATGACTTACGCATTCATCTTTATAGATGGGACTTATCTTTTCCAAATAATCAAAGTTTTATGCTCACAGCTGACGTGATGTTCGGTAGCATTCGATTTTGTGGTTCTTATCTTCATTTACGCACTTGAAATAGGGAATGTTCATTTGCTCCACAAACTATTCGTTTTATCGCAATAGATCTCTTTCGATTTATTTGTATAATTACTGTGAATTTTCTTCTTAAACTTGTTCCCTGATGAGAATATAGGCGAATCCAAGTAAGATTCAGTTCACATTGTGTACCTATATTAGTTTCAAGATCAAATTATTTCCTTTTTGGGAATAAATTAATTTTATGATTTTAGTTGACTGGTATAATGCTAGTTTAACACCAACTGAAAATTAGCTAAGAAGAAAAGAATTAAAAAAATATTCATAGATTAGCATATTTATTTTAATAAATTTTAGGACTTTTCACTGCATGAAGAGATGGTGTATTTTTTTGTGAGAAAAATGCTTCATAAGTGGAGGTGTACAAGTTCTCTCGCTGTCGTACAATCATACGAGTAGAGACGGTGAACCTGTTTCTTCTAGGCCCGGGTGCTCATGAAAAACTTATCAAAAACCCTTAGTCTCGAACTCATGTACTCGTGCTAATCTTCCACTAAAGCAAGGATGTAGGTAGCAACCCTAACCTCTAAACCTCCATAGAGGTTCCGCAACCAGGTAAATCAAAAAGCTGATTGTGCATCACGTTAACACGTTTGTTGCGATTGCCTAGCCGGTGCAAATCTTTACTTTGTACACATAATCACTAAAAGACTTGGAAAAAATTACAGAAGTTAACCTAAGTGACCCACCGGTGGGTTGCATCGCAACAAACGTGTTAAATTCCTAGTGTTAAACTCCTTGAAAAGAATGACGCAGTAGCTCGACCGAAAAAAAGACTACTAATTAAAAGGCTAATCGATCTAAGTTCCTTCGTTATTCCTGCTTTGACAAAAAATCTTGTCTAAAGATCTGATATTCATTCCAACTATGCCAATGCGATTAACGCGTTGACTCCGAAGTGGTACGTATGCGGACCACTTAGGTTAGGTTCTGTAATTTTTTCAGATCCTTCTAGTGACTATGCGTACAAAGTGAAGATTTACACCAGTCAGGCAATCGGAGGCAACGTGTTAACCCTTTAGCGACCAAGTGGACTATTCGGTCGCCTTTCACGGTCTTTGGAAGAATTGTTCTAATAATTAAACAGTGAGCAATATGAGGTTGCTACTAGGTATGAACGCTTCGGCATGTTACAGCGTCGTTCTTTTGGCTCCCTGGCTCTCAGCATGCTTCATTGCATCAGTGTACAGACGGTCTTTATGAGCTTAAATGTAGAAACTAGAAAAACAAATTGGTCGCTAAAGGATTAACACATTTCCTGCGAAGTGACGTTGGTCTCTCAGGTTAGGTTCTGTAATTTTTCAGAGCTTTCTAGGGACCACGCGTACAAAGTAAAGATTTGCGCCGGCTAGAGAATCACAGGAAACGTGTTAAAAACGTTAGCTGTGTTTCTCTGGGAACTGTCAGCGTCGAAAAAAAATAAAAATTGTCTCTCGGCACATTCAATGACGACCATACTATTGAAGCCAAATGCTAGTCAAACATCATACAGACATGTGAAGCATTCGTGCCAGATTTAGTCGTTCAGGAAGTTAATTTCTTTAACACCCTTCGTTCAGGGTTTCCTTCAAGTTTGTGGCATATATGCATATTGAGCAAATTTTCGCTAGTATGTATGTAGTATTGTGTGGCCTCTGAAGGCCAATTTTTGCTAACGCCTTCTGCCGTGACTTATCAGTGTGTGTCAGATGCGGAAGGGCGTACATCTCACGCTTTTACGAGATAAGATCTCAAAGAGAACGCATTATAGAGACATGTTTTTATATTGGTTACAGTCTTTTTTAAAATATTGTCCCGGTTATCCAGGGTGAACAATACTAGATTGATGATATTGTTACCATCTTATTGTAATGTATCATACATCTAGTTCTAAATCATTTTTTTGAATGACTTGTATTCCAATATTTATTCAAAGTTAAGCGATGAATTGACTCATTGTTTATGAGCAAAATTTTTTGATAATCAGAGTAATCTTATCGTGTGTACAGTGGCACTTTCAGATCAGTACAACGGCGCTTTTGATCATTTTCAAAATTAGCATTAGGTTCAAGTAAATACATATAATTATAAACGGCTTCATCTGCATACGCCGAGATTTCTGTTTTCAGAGATCTGGTCTATTTTTTTGCAAAGATACAGTATTTAATGTGAACTAGTGACGGTGTTTCACCAGAGATTCAAAATGCTCCTTCTCATCAAAAACAATTTGTGCGAAATTTTTAAGGTTGGCCGGAAACAGTTGGTGCTGAAGGAAATAAAGTCTATAATTTTATTTCGTGCATTTTACTTTCAACGTTATACATCATGGTGTAAAAAAGTAAAAGAAACAAACAAAGAAGTAATTTAATGAAAGAAAGTGCATTTTCATCGAAATTTACTGTATCTTTAACACGTTGACTCCGATTGCCTGATTGGTGTAAAACTTCATTTTGTACGCATAGTCACTAGAAGGATCTGAAAAAATTACAGAACCTAACCTCAGTGGTACACATACGTACCACTTCGGAGTCAACGTGTTAAAGACAATCTTTAAGCACTGTTTGCAAGACGGCAGTGGGTTCTTTGTTTGTTGATGCTTACTTTTAATGCATTGGATTACCTTTTCTAATGTTTTCTTAGCATTTGGCATTTAACACGATCTGGATGAAAAAGACCAGAGGGAGTAATTTGCTGTAAAAGTTTTTTAATTGCAAGAGTCCAAGTTGCTGGAAATTAACGGAATTGATGCAGTTTCCGATCGTTACCCAGTTCAGTAGTGCTATAATTAATTTAATTACGGGAATAAAGTTAATCAAGCTTAGTATGGCGAGAAAAGGACAATACGAAGATACACTTCATAGCTTCGCAAAAAGTGTTATTCAACTATGGCAAGTCTTGGGGTATAATTATTGTTTCAAACAATGTGATTTTTCTGGAGATCTTATCATCATCATCATCATCATCATCATCATCATCATCATCATCATCATCATCATCATCATCATCATCATCATCATCATTATATGGGGTATTGAGAACACCGGTTTCGTACGTAATCTGATGACATCGTTGCTGTCGGTTAAGCGCTGAGAAAACGAAGGAACTGGACATGTATAATATAGAAGAAATATGTGCTCAGATACTCGAAAATTTGAGCATTTTGTTTTTGCTTCTGCGTCAAATACAGATAGAAGAAATGCTGGCCAAAATTGTAGGCTATTTTTATATGGGTTTATGAAACTAGAAAGTGCAGTCATGCGTTTTTTTCATGTTAAAATAATTTTTGTACGCGAAAAATTTTGGTGAAAGCTTTCAAAGTAAATGTTTATATCTTTTTTGAAGTTTCGTCTCTGTACTGTTGAAAAATTTATGGTCCATGTTTTATTTTAATGTACGAGAGTTGTTTTTTAACCTCTGATGGGTTGTATAAAAAGGCAAATTCTCATAACATAGTAATTTTATTACCAAAAGCACTCTAGGGTCTTACTTCTTTCTCTAGATAATCTCTAAAACAAATACTGTCCGATTGCCGGAGGTACGGGCGATTGAACATGACCGCTATGACTGATACTTCCGCCAAATGAGTAACGAAGTGTAATCTGTTTCTTGCAAATAAAAAGGACGCTGAAATCCATCCCAGAATGAGCAAAGTGTACGGTGAAAACTTGACGAGTTAGGGCAGTGTACCGGAATGGTGTAGAAAATTTAAAGAAGGGTGAACCAACATTCATGAAGAAGGTGGACATGAGCGCATGTCCACCACCACTTTAAATAGTTGAGATGTTTTTAAATTCGAAAACGCACGTAGTTCATGAACTAAGTAGGTTAGGGCTACGGTTTCCATTAAACGAGAAAAGGAAACTGAATCATCCTTTTCAATGACAGGAAGCCGTTTTTGCTTATCAATGGTGCTAAACACTCCACTTGAAAATCTGATTCCTCGATTTGTGGGAGTGAAAATACCTGCCACATACTGAGGTAATGAGACAAGATTGCCTTGCTACTGCCATCTGGGCTACTAGATGCCTTCCGATTTCGCTTTAATTTCAGCCATCGGACGAAGCTTCCAAACGCCTATTATTCAAAGGCGCCGCTATTTCGTGCAAATTCTTTCACTTGATTGGTTCTGATTTAACATCTCTGATTGTCGGGATACATTATTCTGGTAATTATTTGACGATTATTTTCAAACTTTTTGGGATGTCGGGTTATGAAGCCGCTATGTTAAAAAAAATCATACCCAATGCAGTTTCAGCAACATGATTGTTTTTCATGAGATCAATCATTGAGTGAAAAATATTCTGCATCGATGTATTCATATCTATTCAGTGTGTCCACATTTCATTCAGAATAGGTTAAAAACAATTGAATGCTTTTGTTTTCCTTCGCTGCCCTTGATGCACTTATGAAAGAAATAGCTCGTTTTGGGGAGCTCATTTGTTTCGGCGTGAAGAACACCACACAAACACTTGACTGCGGTTCATAAAAGTGAAGCTTCTGTTGTGCTCGGCAGTCAATTTTCTCAATTACAAGTGACCTTCTGTGGACAAACTGATACGAGGTGTGAGAATCCAACTCTCCAGGACGCAGACGCGGTCATGTGTGCCCTGCGTGGTGCCCAACAAACGTCTTTACACGCCACAACATTATTGATGAGCCCAAGCAAATGAGCTACCGCATTTTTAAAAGGCTTCCAAACAAAGGCTCTCTTGAAATTTCTAAAGAGACCGAAGGAGCTTTCGATCAGGCCTAGGGTCGGCGCTGAAATGATGCGTGTCTTAAATTCTTCTTGTCCTCTATCATCTACGGCTACAGCTGAACATCCAGAAAGCGCTTCTTCTAGTTGATAAAATTAACACTTTTGCTAAAATTTATTGCAATTTGCTTTTAGTTTTAGTATGGTTTTGCTTTATTTTTAAGGCTGTGGTAAATTTGTGTAGTTTTCCTAAATGATGCCATACCTGTCGCAAAATAATTTAACATTCTCCGAATAATGATGGTGGCTAAAAAAAATATGATTTATTAGTGAATGTTAACTACATTATTCATCTAGTTGCGTGATGCTTAATAAGAGCGCAGAATAAAAATTGTTCCATATGCTGTGAATGTCAAGTGATTATCGATGCTATTAAATGATGGCCTTTAATTTTCTGCTTGCAGGCAATTGAATCTAAATAAGTTTTTGATCACAAATTTTTCTCTGTATTTCCTAGATAAGTAATGAGTTTCAAACAAGATGCGAGGATATTAAAAGAAGTTCTATACTCTTTTTGTAAATACTATCAATTTTTCGTACAAATTTTATCAAGAGTATTATTTCAACTTACTGCAATTTTCAGGTATCTAAAGAAGTTCAGAAGCAAGACATTACTAAAAATTAAACATCGCCCTCTAGACCAGTGTTTCTCAGTTTTTTTGATCACCGCCCCCTTAGGACACTATTTAATTTTCCACCGCCCCCTAATGATTATATTACTGTATATTATACAGTAATATACGCCCCCCATTCAAGGTGTACCCTCCTACCGCCCCCTTGCATTTCCTCAACGCCCCCAGGGTGGCAGTACGGACCACTTTGAGAAACACTGGTCTGGACCATTGGTTCTCAACCTGGGGGAATTCCCCCCTTTGGATGGGGGAATGAAAGGGCTCTAGGAGTGAATGGAAACCCCTGGAAAAAGTAGTATTAAATACAGTGTATGTCAAATACATTTTTTCAATTTTGAGTATTTTGTAGCATTTCATGTACAACCATTCAATGCATGTTGTATCATATATGGCACATACCGAAACTTATCTTATAATAATTAAAGGTGTATTACAGTGCATTCTGTATCAATGGTGGGAAACTGATCGAGTTTTAAACTCGTTCTGTTGTGACGTGGTGTTGCGCGTGGGTCGGTTGGTTGTCTATTTTACCTGTTCTCGCGGTTTTCTACTTTTAATGGGTAAGCAATAAATCATACCAGGTGTGTAAATTATTGGTCTATGTTGTTTACTTGGTAACAAAAAAATTGATTAATAGCGTATTAATATATAGCTGCTTTTAGCACGAAGTTTGTTAATACTGCAATTTTTGCAGCTAAATGCTGGTGGCAGTGTCTGGAGTGGTAAATTAGTGTCCGTTTCCTCATTTGTGTAGTATATCACAAATATATCGATGTTCTTACCTATTATGAATTCACCGTGTTCTCGAGTTGTCCTATATACTAGACCATGATAATTATTTTATAAATAAATAAAAAGTTTTTATCATAAAACTGAAACATCGTGAACCAACGGTCTTTGACCAGGGTAGGCCACAGCTGGCTGGAGAATTGGTTGGAATATTTGTAATGATTGGGATGGTGGTTGTATTGAAGCATGGTTTTTATCTGGTCCTCAGAGGGATAAATAAATTCTACTGAAATTAAAAAAGAACTGAATCATTCTTAGTAATAACAGCTGTTGGAAAATTTGTGGATGCGAAATATAAATTCAAGCATTGAAGTGTTAATGCCATTTTATGAACTTTTATGGAAACCATAGATAATCAATAAAAACATTAATTAATTTTTTTGGCAGTGTCAAGATGTCAAGTAAGAATCGAAAGTATCTTGAGAGCTACACAGAGCACGGATTCACTTTCATCACAGTGAGTGATGGAACTCAGAAGCCTCAGTGCTGCGTGTGCGGAAAAGTTCTGGTAAATGACAGCATGAAACCTACAAAACTACGGGAACACCAGGAAAAACGTCGCCCACGAAGTGTCCAGTACGGACTGGCTGCCATGAAGTAGAAGAAGGAACGCTTCCCATACTTCAGGAACACTGTCCAAACATGGATTTGCTGGCACCCAGAAGCCCATGCTGGACGCCTCATACAAAGTGGCATATTTGATTGCCAAAGACAAGAAACCTCACACAATTGGAGAAACATTGATGAGACCATGTGTCTTGGAGATGGTGGAACTGTCGTGCGGCGAGGAACATCGGAAGGAGATTGAAAAAATACCTCTTTCAAATTATGTCATCAAATCTTGGATCAGTGACATATCCTTGAATATTCTTCAACAATTCATGGCAGAGATGAAGAACAGTCAACACTGTTTCAGTATGTAGTTGGACGAGACGACTGACTGTGCTCAATGGAGCCTTCTGCTGGTCCTAGTGAAGTACGGGCACAATAGCTCCATCAAAGAGAAGTTTCTCTTCTGTCAGTCTCTTATTACCACCACAAGAGCTCAGAACATCATTTCTGTCATCAAAAACTTCTTCATACAACAAAATTTTGCTAACTGGAGCAAGAACATGGGGTCAATTTGCACTGATGGAGCACCAGCCATGCTTGGACACAAGTCAGGATTTGCATCCCTTGTCAAGGTAAAAGCCCCCCATGCTATTGTCACGCACTGTATTCTGCACCAACATACCCTGGCTGTAAAGACACACCCCAAGAGCCTGAAAGACGCCATGTCCACAGCCATCCAGGTGGTGAACTTTATTCAGTTTCGGGCAACAAAGTCTCTTCAAAGTTCTCTGCCAAGACATTGGCTCTCTCCATAATGTTCTCCGGTACTGCACTGAGGTGCGTTGGCTCTCAAGAGGACAAGCCCTCAGTCGACTGACAGAGCTGCATACTGAGGTAACCTTGTTCCTGCAAGAGAAAAGAAATGTCCTTTGTGAGGAATTCGACTTTCCAGAGTTTATCCTTGCTCTTGCTTACCTGGTAGACAGTTTTTCCCATCTGAATGGTCTCAATATTTCAATCTAAGGGTCAAACAAGACCATGGTGGATGCCGGAGAGAAGTTGGTCTTTCCTAGAGAAGTTGCCTCTTTGGATGAGAAGAGTCAACAACAACGTTGCCAACTTTGCACGGCTGGTAGAAATCCTGTCATGCCAAGGGATGGAAAGGGATGTACCGACTGTATTGAAAGATGACATTTTGATGCACCTTAGGACCCTACAAACACCATTTGATAAGTATTTTGGTTCAGAAGTGCTGCAACAGAGTGTTTGGGTGCCGAATCCCTTCGCTGTGAATCTGAATAGTGTTAACGACGAGGACCTGACCAATGACGATCTGATTGACCTCAGACACAGAGAGCTGCTGAAAGGCCAGTTTTACGCCGCGGAATTGGGAGAATTTTGGTGCTGTATGATAGAGCCCTACCCATTGCTTGCTGAGAGAGCCCTTCGGTCCATTCTTCCATATGTTACCACTTACCTCTGCGAAGCAGGATTTTCGATCTTGGGGGCTATCAAAATGAAGTCTCGAAACAGAATTGATGCTGAAGATCACATGTGAGTGGCCCTGTCAAAAATAAGTCCTAAATTTCATGTCCCAGTAAGCAAGAAACAACAGCAACGTTCTCATTGAAATGCTTAATTACATAAATAATTAATCAATTTAATTAAACTCACTGAAATAAAAGTACAGCTGGTAAACCAAATTTATTATTATCGTACTGTGTATCGCTATTTATTGAAACTTAATTCACTTAGAAATGTGCACAAGCCTAGAAAATTATGTAAAATAAACGTGGGAAATGGCTGAGGTATTGATCATTTAGGGGGAATGACGGCGAAAAGGTCAAGAACCCCTGCTCTAGACTAAGATGGCTGAGCGATGTACCATACTTGCCATGGGTTCAACAATAATTGCCGAACTGGGCATAAGGACCAAAATGACTCGAAACATATCAATACGTGTTAATAACTGCGATTCAAATATCAAATCCTGAAGTAAAAGTTTCTTGAGATAGCGTATGAAAATTTGCATATCTATAAACAAATTTTTTTTACAAGAGTATGCTGAATAATTGTCGAGTTTGTGATGAGCCCATTGAGAAAAAACGCACATATTGTACATTTCAGAAACTGTGTGTTCTACAGAGCACTCCTTTTCTGCTATTACCTGAATCAGTAATACATGTTGAAAGAATCAGTTATAAAATTGGCTGTCAGACTTTATTTTTCCTTAAACGAAGTCAATTTCGTTATTGCCTCCAACACTGTATTAAGCTAGAGTAACGTGTGACTGTTTAGTGTAAGTATTGACAATTATATTTGATTATCGCTTCATGGTACCTTTAAAGATATGACACTATCGATTGAACTGTTTAGTCCACTGCAAACTATAAACAATCAAGTGAAAGAGTTGCAGACTAAATGGACAAATCTGATCATTGAAAGTTAGTCCAATTAGCTGTTTCCATACCAGAATGGAAATATTCTTTTTTTTCACAGCTGTTTAGCTTTAAATATTCAATAATTTAGAAACTACTTGACTAAGGAAGCTTGTTTAGAGTCAACAACTTGAATTTTGGAGAATAGGTTTACTAGCGTCTGTTCGTGTCAACTAACAGTGATGTTCAACAACGAGAGGTGCCATGGCTGCCATCCAAAGAACCAGCGATGCTGGTCGCATGAAGCTGTTGTGTGCCTAGTTTTTGATGGAGCATACTTTATACAGGTGCAGCAACATAACTTCCTTGTTTCAAAGCGCTTTGTTTCGAAAAAAACGGAGTTATGTTGTCGCACCCTGTATACCCTTTTTTATTTCTTTCCGGTTGGTGAAGCCACGGCACCACGAAGCCTTCCTTCAGCCCGAGTGCCTTCAGTATTTATTTCAACTATATTCATCAATTTTTTATGTCTGATATGCTCATGGTCAATTCTCAAAAAAATTTTATAGCCACCATGATCAAATTTTGCTTACAGTCTAATCTTCGCTACCGGCCACTTTCATCGTCAAACAGATTTTCCTCATGAATAATACTTTTGGTAATTCAGGCTTCTATGATACCACAACTTGCTGCATACTGTAGCTTGCCTGTCTCCGCTACAAGAGCAGGTAGTCTTAGGACCAGGTCAGTGAGCAGCACAATGTGCATAATAAAGCATTCACCAGAGAACCTTTTCCTTGTGATCAGGCCGACACTAACAGACATTCGATGTCAGTGATGTGCTAGGTGTAGGTCAAATTCTGAACGGAAGCACTTGTTCCGCGAGTTTGGACTGTTGTCATTACGACTCCCCGTAAAATGCATAGAGGCGATTTTTTACTTCTTGGGCAGCTTAGCTTGCCATCGACCGCATTCTGATCTGCCTTTTAGGTACAGTCCTTTTTATAATAATGTTTAGCGAGGATTTGGAGGGAGATCACAACCGATGACACAACCACCATCACCTCGAAGCATCGCACTACGCGTGGCCAGGAGTCACTACACTTCAGTACATGAGAACACTACTCGGCTCTTGATGTACGACTCGTCGTAATTCAGTGAACTACTCTCCGAATTTCCCAATACTTGTGGTGCTTAACCTCGTCAATATGAGGAGTTAACATCGTCACAAATTTTATTCAAGTATCAGCATATCAAGGTGCTTCGTTAAGATGTTAAGATGTCTTACGCTATAAAGCGTTTTGCTCAGAAGTAAATTTTTTCTCTGTATTCTTTGTCTTACCACTTATTTTTTCTTTGTACTTTGTAAATCATTCCCTGTCATTATCGAACACAATCGGTTCTTAATAAATACTCGGTAAACTTCAAGTAGATTTAATTCTTGGGTTCTTGATTAATTATTTAAAAAGCTGATTTATACCCACAGCCTGAATGTGAGAACCGTACATATTCTTTTCACGCAACCAATGAGTGTAATTCTTTCATTTGGAAGAGATACTTTTACTGGAAGAGTCACTTCTGTTGGTAGAACTGGAGCCCTCCAAATAGGCTTCTGGCAAGTGTAGTGGCACTCAGCCTACCAGCCTGGACTCCAGTAACTGCAATGCAGCTTAGGTTTTTGTCAAAGTTTTCAGTTTCTCAGTAAAAGTTCACAAAACTCGTATCAGTATTAGTTCAGGAGAGTGAGAGTGTTTGTCCAATTCCCATTTTCTTTTTAGAGATCCTCTTTAGACCTATAATATAATATGCCAGCCCCTCCCTCTATAATGTAGAGAGAGGCCAGCCCCTCCCTATATAGTGTAATGCCCCTCCCTGTATAGTAATGAGTGATCTATGTATGTTAGTGTTGCCAGGTTCCTGGTTTCAAGAGTTTGCTTCCGCACGCTGCCCTCGAACTTTCTCTGCTTGTGACGGAGGGACATGGAAGGCTGACACTGATTTGACTTGCATGCCATTTTCTCAAACATTTAGATCCTTGCAACATTTTATTACTAGCCTCTACCACACCTCACAAGATGGACGGACATTACCGCTAAAAGCATGATCACTAGTCTGAAAATTTTAGTACGAAGAATTTTAAACCATTGCGTATTTTCTGTATACCTGAATGGAATAGTTCATTTTTCGTTCTTTTTTCTTTTTCTTTTCTTTGTTCGTTTTTGCATTTTTTCTTTCTTGGTGTATTTTTCTGTGAAGACTTGGGCGATACTAGGAAGAAGGAAAGAGGTGCTCGTTGTCATGTCTGCAACCCCTTGCTAACACTCGCGTGCAATCCTGCGTCTATTTTCTATTTGTCATTGTGATGTAATCAGTAGTTGCTGATGGTTAGTTTTTTGTTGATTGAGTCCCAGTTTTGGATCATAATAATACCACTGAAAAAATATATAAAATAATAATATAGGTTACAACCTTCACTGGTTCTTTTGATAGACAATTTTACTACAGAATTTGTAGAGAAAATGCTCATTTTAGAGTTCTTCTTTGCGTTACAGTTCAGGAATTTCAAGACACCTTCTTTCATCACTTTTTTATTTTTTAAAACACTGGTGACAAATCCTTCAAAATGTTTACAGTAGAGGGAGAAAATTGGGAAGGCCTATGTTAAACAACGGACTTTGAAGGCTGACGTGTTGAATAAATGCATAAAAAATTGGATGCATTAAGAAAGTTTACACAACCAAGACGTTGCTTTATCTAAATCAATAGTAGTATAATAATTACTTTTTCAATTCACTTGCTAGTGAAGCGAGCAAAGAAAACTACTGGCATGTCTGGAGAAGCGAACAGAAATTTCCTCTGTAAGCTACCGTTAAACAGCACGAGTTCCTGAAGAGATTATTCATTGTTTTAAGCATCTTTGCACGAAGTGTTCGTCTTTCTGTAGAGCTCATGAATGTCGCTGCTCATTATACTTCGCTTCGTTAACTCACTGAAATTTCTCAAGTTCGCCTACCTGTCGCCCTAAGTCTCTTGTTTGCGTCGTAGCAGGTCTTCAACTTCACCGATTTTTGCTGCAGTATCTCTATATTTCTTTTTCTGATACGCGTTCTTCCGGTGTTTGCGATATTCATAACATAATGGAATCATAATTCCCTCTCAGCGTTCATGTCTAGTGTTATTGCATCTAACACAATACATTAGAACTCATTATTCGATTTATTTATCGCAAAATTTAGGTAGTGAGACTATAAACACGTCTCAGCTGCTCGCTAATTTGAATACATTTCTTAGAAAAACACATTCAATTTCTACTTTATCAGGTCATTGTAATGCAAGTATTATCGACTATGATATATGTGTGTGTGTGTGTGTACTCGTATATATGTATGGATCATTTTATTATTGATAAATACCTCTCCTAATATATATTTGAAGAGGCATTTATTAACAGTGATATCGTCCATACATATTTCTACTAGGAAAATGATCCAAAACTCGTGAAAGTAGGACTTCAGTTTTTGGTTATTCTGCCTCAAATTGAGCAGGCGCGAGTCTCTATTGCGTATCTAGGATCTGAGTGAATGGAATTTATTGACACGAGACTCGCCGAAATATTTTCATCATCGTAACACTTTTATCGTAGCATTGTTCATCTTTTCAAGATCCATTTGAAAATTCGTCTAGCAAAAAACTGAGTATGGTTTTTCCCAATTGAATGTTTGATACCGTTAATTGCCACACTATTCATTGAACACTATTTTCGTTTTCCAGATAAAGCATTTAAGTGCAGAAAAGTGTTTGGTTCTAGGTCTATAGTAGTTCATGAAATCCATTAATTACCGTGTGTTGTAGACAGAATAGAATAGAATGACGCTATAGGAACGAACCTTCTGGCCCATTCTTGAGTCGGATAATTACTTCGATAATTATTCGGTTGTTTTACCCAAGTCCCATGC